>APFE030666300.1:0-18147 GCA_000404065.3 Pinus taeda | reverse complement strand
TTCATTTATGTAATGTAAAGGAGGTTGCCCCCTCGAAGAGGTTGAATTCTAAGGCGTTGATCTATCTTTTCTATCTTTTCTTGAGTTGGTTTCATAACACAGTACATCATACAAGTTCTCTCTACTGAACCAGTATATACTCAGCTCATCGTGGGAGATTTGGCATAAATCTTTATTGGAGAATCCAATCTTGATCATACTTGTGGGGTTAGAAAGATTACTGAGAGGGTTACCACAAGAAGCAATTTCAGACCTTAGAGATCCAAAATTACATAGATACATCACACTCAATATCGAGATCCTACAAAGTGAGAAAAGGTGTGCAATTTTTTTTAAATTTTTGCATAAGCTTTGATTGAAAAATTAGTTTGAAGGAATTCAAAGGGCATAGTGAAAACTTATTATTGGTGATTGATGTCTCAAAGAAAGAAAATGGAAGCACCTAGTAAGCAACCTGAAAACTCTAGCATGACTCATGAAGAAGAGGAAGAAATGCAACATTATATATGAAAATTACAGGACCAAGTGTAACAAATCTCACTAGCACAAAAAGTAAGAAAAGCTAAGATGGATGGTTTAAAGAAAGACGTAGAAGCTAATATGTATGGCATGGAAGCTAAGATGGATGTTTTAAAGAAAGACGTAGAAGCTAAGATGGATGATGTGGAAGCTAAGATGGAAACTAATATGGATGGCATGGAAACTAAGATGGACGACGTGGAAGCTAAGATGGATGGTGTGGAAGCTAAGATGGATGATTTAAAGAAAGGAATGGAATATTTGAAGACAAATTTGGTAAAGTTTCTACAAGAAATGCTTAATAATGATGAATGGATGGTAAAGGAAACTCATGAAGAGAAAAAAATAAATGTTAATCATGATTTAATAGACTCTAATATTGGATCGAAGAACCACCATGTTCTAAAGATCGATATGAGTAAGTTTGATGGCAAGGATCCTACAACATGGATACTACAGATGGAGCAATTGTTCGATCTCCATAATGTGCAAAACACACATGAGGTATGCATTGGAACTTTATATTTGGAACCAAATCAGTTTGTATGGTATCGATGGCTTTGTTTTTGTAAACAAATTGTCACTTGGGCTATTTTTTTTTTCTCGGTAAAAAGACTAAGATTCTATTATATGTACAGAGAAGAAGTTACATGCATTGTAGCTGGAAATACCGTGGATTCCATGGCCGACTGAGAAGCCATGGTCTTGACAGAACTGTTCAAAAACTCCCACGCAGGGGAACTATGTAACCTGAAAACTTCTGGACAACCTACAGGTTCATTGGAATGAACCTGGAAAGGCAAAATAACAGGCCAGGGACTCAAAACTGAACCCGCCCACGTAGGGGCTTTTTTCTTTGTCCCTATTGACATAACCAAGAACCGACAGAGCTAAGAACTGACATAGGCAAGAAACAACATGCAGACTTTCACCTACGCTACAGACTTTACAAAATGGACTGTGACCCGAAGTAGCATAAAACCAGAGCGGGTGGATACCCGTACTAAGAAAAATCAAAATGAAACAGAAGCAGGACCTGAGAAGGGAGAGGGACGCCGAGTCAGGGGTGTTCTTGAGCTGGTGATGCCTCCACGGGTGGCTTCTCCTCCACGATTTCACACCAGCCGAGCCCTTCAGGAATGCCCTCCCACATTGCAGCCCATTTGGCCGCGTCGCGAGCCCTCGCTGCTTGGGAAGAGGCAGGGTTTTCCATGACAGCTTTTCCAGAGGATGTGGCCTCGATTGATGGAGGAGGCAGGGGCAGATCTTGGCCTGGGATGTTTGGGGGAGGAACTTCCCCTGCTGATGGAGAACCTTCACCTTCTGCTTCCGGTGTTTTTGTGATGAGCACTGAGATGTGCGCGCTGACCCCCTGAGAGTCTTCCAGCTTCCCCATGGTGAAGACAACAGACCCAAATGCTGGTAGGGCTGGCCCCTCCATGTTTGCCCCGCCAACCTCCACGACTTGCTCGGCCTGAAGAGGAGCAACCCCTGCGCGTCGGTGGCAGAATTGGCAGCAGCAATGGTGATGCGGCCTGTCAGCCTGCCCTCGTCCGCGACCTCTGCTTGAGCCCCTGCCTCTTCGGCATGGTTGTCTATGGCGAAGCCTAGCCATGGTGAATTCGTTCACCTTCCGTCCAAGATTTTCAACAACCGCAACCTTCTTTCCTTCAAACTCAATCCACCACCTTCCTTCCTCCCAATTCTCCCTCCGAGATTCCGCAACTGAGCCTCTGTGCTCTGTGGAAATAACCAGGTTGATGATGACCTGAGGTGGCGCTCTTCCCAGCTAGCACCAGGCTCGCCCCCACTGCAGAGCATACGGCAGCCAGACCCCAGACCGACTGTATAAATCACAGAGCAATGGCGAGGAGCCAACCCCGACCAGGTATAAATTACCAACACCATTCTCGAACCCTCCTTCGGCCCTTGCCTCACTGTCATCCATGGCCGCATTAACTGTCCTGAGCTACCACCCCAACTTGAATTTGAGTTGACGGCGGATGAGCTTGGGTAATTAAGCTGCATGGGGAGAGGCATGTGCTATCACGTGGGGGCCAGGTGGCTCATCCTCCCACTGATCTGTGGCACCCGCATCCGGGGGTCACTTGGGCTATTTTTACGGATCAAATGATAGCACATTATGAGCATACAAAAAGCAACACTTTTTTTAGCCAATTGATAAATCTCAAATAAAAGGGTTCAATGATGGAGCACATTAAGGACTTCCAAAAATTGAATATAAGGGTAAGATATATTCTAAATGAGCATATAATTGACATGTTCATAGGGACTTTAAAAGATGACATCCAACATGAGGTTCTCCTTTGGGAACCATATTCATTGGAGAAGGCATTTAGGTTGGCAAGAAAAATGGAAACCAAAATTATGGCAACAAGGAAGCCTATAACTCACAATCATAAAGATGGAAGTGTTGCTACCCCTATCCATCCACAATCTATGAGGATGATACCACAATAATTGGAAGAAAAGAGAGAAAAAGGGCTTTCTTACAGTTGTGTTAGAAAATACACTAAAGGTCATAAGTGTATCGTGAAGAAATTATTTCACATCGATTTTTTGAAGAGGGGGAAGAAAAGGAACAAGAAGCATAAAAAAGAAGAGGATATACACCATGAACATACCCTAGAAAAAGAAGAAATGAATATGACCATATCTTGTAATGCATTGGCGGGAATTACCACTCCTCAAACTATCAAGATAGAAGGGCATATCAAGAAGAAAAAGGTAATAATGTTGATTGATTTACAAAGTACCCATAAGTTTATTCATTGTAAGATATCCAAGGAACTGAATTGCTTCCTATATCCAACAACCATATCTTGCAAGTGGAGGAACCATAAATTGCTTAGGAAAGTGCCATAATATCAAGCTATCCATGGGAGAATATGTATTTAATAGCCCAATGCTTTCCATTCCAATGGGTGGTGCTGATGTTGTACTAGGAGTCCAATGGCTACAATCATTGGGTACAACAGCTTTTAATTTTCAAGAAATTTTAATGAAATTCTCTTCAAAAGGAAAGGAAGTTGAATTAAGGGGTATCGCAGGGAAACCAGCAAAGATAATTAGCTGTAACAGAATGATAAAGCTTCTAAAGAAAGAGCAATCATGAATTATTGTACAATTATGTTCATTAGATTTTCCTGCATCGAAATCATCCATTTCTCCAGATCTCCAAAAAGTCTTGGACAATCATTCCAAGGTTTTTGAGACTCCCAAAGGCCTCCCACCTATTGATGATCATGATCATGCTATTAAATTGATTCTAGGAAGTTTTCCTCCAAACATCAGGCCTTACAGATATCCTTATGTCCAAAAGAGTGAAATTGAACGTATGGTTGCAGAAATGTTAGAGATTGGTATAGTTCAACCTAGTCAAAGTTCTTTCTCTGCTCTAGTAGTATTGGTTCACAAGGAGGATGGATTATGGTGCATGTGTCCAGATTATAGGGAACTCAACAAGCTCACTATTAAAGATAAATTTCCCATTCCTTTCATTGATGAATTATTAGATGAATTACATGGATCAATTTACTTCACCAAGTTGGATCTTCTTTCAGGATATCATCAAATCAAAATGAAGATTGAAGACATTCCAGAAACAACATTTAGAACTCGTGAGGGCCATTATGAATTTTTTGTCATGCCTTTTGGCCTTACTAATGCACCTTCTATGTTTCAAGGTTTGATGAATTCCATTTTCAAACCCTTCCTTAGAAAATTTGTGTTATTATGTTTTGATGATATACTAATCCACAACAAGTCTTGGAAGGTTCATGTCCAACATGTTGACATGGTGCTCAAACTATTGGAGGACAAACAATTATGTGCAAAAAACTCCAAATGTCTCTTTGGAGTACAAGAGGTGTAATATCTGGGTAATATTGTATCTCATGAAGGTGTTAAGGTAGACCCTAGCAAAATTAACACCATTAAGGAATGGAAAATCCCCACATCCTTAAAGCATCTATGAGTATTTCTCAGGTTGACATGGTATTATCGCAAGTTTGTTAAGAATTATTGGAGAATAGCAGCACCTCTAACAACATTATTGAAGAAAGATGCATTTTCATGGACTGCAGAAGCAACGAAGGCCTTTGAACATCTTAAAGAGGCAACGTGCCAAGCACCAGTGTTGACTACACCGGACTTCACAAAAGCCTTTGTTGTGGAATGTGATGCCTTAGGAAATGGAATTGGTGCTATTTAAATGCAAGAAGAAAGACCCATGGTTTTCGAGAGTCATCTAATCGAAGGAAAGTATTTACACAAATCTATTTATGAGAAGGAAATGTTGGAAATACTACATGCACTTAAGAAATGGAGACCCTACCTAATGGGAAGACACTTCAAGGTAAAAATAGATCATGATAGTCTGAAATACTTTTTAGAACAAATATTATCTTTAGAAGAGCAAAAAGAATGGGTCACAAAAATGTTGGGGTATGACTTTGAAATCATCTACAAAAAAGGGAAGCAAAATGTTGTGGCAAATTCACTGTCAAGAAAGGATGAGGATGTAGAAGCATTTCTTTGTGCCATTTCCATTATCCAATGAGATTAACTAAATGAGGTAAGGGATGAATGGAAGAATGACGGGGAAGTGTGGGCACTCATTCAAAAGATACAACAATATCCTAGTACATCTGATACATTTAGCTGGAAAAATGATTTGTTATGGTACAAGGATTAGTTATACCTATGTAAGAATTCACAACTCAAACAAAATATTCTTATGGAATTGCACACCTCTCCCTTAGGAGGGCACTCAAGATTTGTAAAAACCTACCACAGGGTTAAGAAGGATTTTTTTTGGGATGGCCTTAAATTGGATATTCAAAAGTTTGTGGTGGAATGCCAACAAAATAAAGTTGAAACAATTAAGACCCCAGGACTATTACAACCTTTATCCATTCCAAGCCAACATTGGGAGGAGGATTCAATGGATTTTATCATAGGTTTACCCAATTCTAAAGGAAAGAGTGTTATAATGGTGGTAGTTGATAGATCCAACCATGTCACTATCTCCCTCCCTCTCTAATTTTCTCTCTCCCACTCTCTCATCCCTCCATATTTTTGTCTCACCTTTTATATATTAGCTTTCTCTCCCGCTCTCACTCCTCTCCTTCTTTCTCTCTTCATTCCTCTCCCCTCTCCTTTAGTTTAACTCCTTTAATGCAAGCAATCAAATAGGATTAAAATCACCATCTACACTAAAATCAATGCATCGGGTGCATGAAATATTATTCCATCCCCCCCCCGCCCCCCCATCTATATCTATATCTCCCTCTATCTCTACTTCTTTGTCTCTCTATCTCACCTCCACCCAAACACACATGTTCTCTCCCTCCATATCTATCTGTATCTCGCTTCTTCCTTCTCTTCACCTTCCATCTAAATATCTATATCCATTTCTCTCTCCTTTTTATATCTATGTCACCCTAAAAAGATACACACTCTTTCTCCTTATATATCTATCTCTCCCTCCCTCTCTTTTCCCATTCTCCCCCTCTCTCCCCCCTTCTATCTCTCTTGCATCCCTCTCTTGCCATCTCCCTTATCACTCCCTCTCTCTCTCTCCACCTTTCTCTCTTTGTGTCTTTATTCTTACCTCCCTCTCGCTTCTTAGTCCTTTTCTCCTTCTCTCTCTCACATCCTCACTCACTTCCTTCCTCTATCTCCCTTTCTCTCCCATCTCTCTCTCTCTCTCTCTCTCTCTCTCTCTCTCTCCCTTCGCCCTCGAATTCTATCAGTATATCCCTCCCTCTCTCCTTCTTTGTCATTCTTCCCCCCATTCTCTCCATCTATACTTCTTTGTATCTCTATCTAAACCAAAAACATACACACCCTCTCTACTTTCTCTCTCTATGTATTTCTTCTTCCCTCTCTATCTCCCCTTCAAACTCAATCTCTCTATCCCTCCCTCTATGCTTCTTCCTCACCCTTCCTCTCATTTCCTCTCTCTCTTCCTTCCTCTTTATCCCTTTCTCTCCTACCTCCCTCCCTCTCCCTTTCTCTCACTCCCTCTATCTCTCCACCTCTATTGCGCTATGTCTTTGTTCTTCCCTCCCATATATATCTAGAGTTAATATATATCATGATATAGTAATATATATTGTAATATAATAAATTTTAAATTAAATTAAATTTAATAATATTAATATTATAATATATTAACACTAATATTAGATTTATTAATGATATTGATATGAACATTAATCTTTCAATATTATTATTAGACTTAATGATATTTTTTACATGGCATGATAAAAAAATTTATATTAAAACTACATCAAATTAATGTTTTCAAAAAATTACAATGTTGACATGCAAATATTAATGGCTTTAAATATTTTAATACATAAATATGATATTGTTTTCTTTTTAAAGAATCATTTTACAAATGTTTAATTAAAAGAAATATTAAAAGATTTTGGAGCAAGATTTTATATTCTTTGTCTTGAATTTACCTTTTTACTTTGATTTAAGAAATCATATTGACTTTTGTAAAGAGTAAAGATGTTTAAACTTTTACCTAATTTATAATTTTAATGTGGTTAATTTTTTTGTTGAAGGTAAATTTTCGTTTTCAGCATATATATATAAAAAAAACATGAGTTAATTGTATTTGAGACATTATTTATATGTTTTGTATGGTTATTTAGATTTTTATTTTTTAGATTTTTATTTTGGCCGACATTAACTAAAAATTAAAGTTTGTGGAGAGACCGACAAAGTACACATTTGCTAATTAAATATATAATTTTAACTATTTGGATAATATTTATGAATAATAAATAGCTACAAAATAAAAATACCATAAAATAAATACCTAAAATATTTTTATAATCTAAAATTTGTCCAATAGTTTAAGAAAATGCATTAATATTGATTGGTTCAAAAATATAAATACCATAAAACATGATATTCAAAATATTTTATAAAGCTTAGAATTGATCCCCATACATATACATTTTTCATAAATATGATATGAATATCCAATTTTTATTAATATTTTGATATTTAACTATACAAAACATATCTATAATCATAATATTCATAATCATTTTCTAATATTAATAAATATGTTTTATGATAAACATATTCATTTTTATTTATAAATAGATTAAAATATAAATATTGCCCCCAAAAAATTATAATATTTTATAGAATTTAAAACTAGTTTATTATTCAAAATGCATATATTTCAAATTGTTTGGGATATCCTTAGACATGTGATCTCAGCTAGGGTTTCAGTATGAAAACCCTAACTCCCCTGCAACAGACCTATGGTTGTGGCAATCCCTTCATATGCACCTACCTCACTCTGGACTTCTGACAGATGCATGAGTACACCTATCGGGGGGCGGGGGGGAGGCGTGGGATGGTAGAGTTCCCCTCCTACTAAAACATAGCAACTGGTGAAACAGGATGTCACGGAGAAGTGGTGGCAGGAAATCATGGACGAAATGATAAAGGCACTCCTATCTTTAATGTCTAGTGGGAAGCACGCTTGTGTGGGCAGTGTCTTCCGCGGGTTGCCAAAAAACTATAATTTGTCATACCCAACAACAAGCTGGACACATACAGGAAGTACATGAAATACTATGGACTAATATGTAAATTTATAGGGGTTTGGCTGACAAAAAGGGACTTGGTAAAATGGTCCAACAAAAATGGCATCCAAAAGGTCATATTGAGCTTAAGATGGGAGCTAAAGGCTTTTCTACCATGATTTTCACCAATATGGAGGACAAAAAAAATGTTTTACAAATGGACCATACTTTTTAACAATGGAGGCCTCTTTATGAGGCATTGGAAAGAATGCTATAATCCTAATGAGGGCAAACTCTTAGCAACACGAGTCTCGGTCAGATTATTTTCCTTACCGGTATACTTTTCGGATCTAGAGATCTTAGGAGGGATTGGAAACTCCATTGGAAACTTTTTTAAGGTTGCAGATTCCACGTGGTGGGGAAGATATACCTCTTATGCCAAGATCTGCGTCTAAATGAATATAACTAAGCTTCCCTGAATTCATTGAGCTTGAATATCATGATGACGTTTGGCAGAAACCCCTAGACTATGAGCATATACCCTTCACATGTCTTAGATGCCACGAATATGCGCACCTGTTTCATGAATGCCCTCTCAACCTGTATGAACCTCAAGAAGCAACCAACACAGATAGCTAGGCCAAAACAAAATAGGACATGGAGGGTGTTCAAGAAGTTCAAAGGAGGAAACTATATAAGAGGAATCAACAAACTCCCAACCAACCTCCATGTAGTAAAGGCCTGCGAAATAACAATTGATATGACATCCCACAGGAGGAGGAGCAGGGTATGGAAGTCCTAAATGAAAATATGGGCTTGGAAAACCAACCAACCCCATAGAAGAGAGGGAACACTAAAAATAGAAAATTTGAAGAGGAACCCCAAGACAAAGAAGCTAGAATGCCAACATTTGATTAGGCCAACATGGAGATCGACAGCCACAAGGAGCATCTGAGCATAGAAGATGAAGTCATGAGAATATTAATGAATGAGTGGGAGAATCTAGATAAGAGATTCATCCCAGAAGACAAGAAACAACTCTACAAATACACCTTTCAACAACACAAAGCCAAGTAGAGAATGACAACTATAGACCAACTGGAGCATTTTGGATCCCAAGCAAGCCAAGTTTTGGAACAAGGATCTCAAGGGAACATTGGGAAAAAGTGAGGAATGAAAAATTTAAATGAATCCGTACAGACGGTAGGAGAAATGCTAGTAAACTCTGGAAGGGTGGTGCCATTATTGGCGGTCTTCCACCAACTTAGAAAACCATTGAAATGATAATTACATCTTGGAATGTAATAGGCCTCAACAACAGGGGCAAACAAAGGTATTTGAAGGATGAGCTCAAAAGGGATAAGCTAAGTATTATGGTGATTCAAGAAACCAAGATTGCATAAAAAATTCTAAACGAAATTCTAAAGAGTTACAAACCCCATTATGAAGCACTTGTTCAAGATGCGAGAGGTAGTGCAGGAGGACTAGTTATCCAAAGGAGGCTTGTTGAAATATTATTCGAGGATTGGTTTAGCCTCCTGAGAATACTCACAGGAAAATTTTGCCATATTGGATTGAGAGATTGGGTCCGATTGATAGGAGGTTATGGGCCTCACAGCTTAGGAGAAAAAGGGGTTTTCCTCTAGAAGCTCACAAAACTATGACAAGTGTATCCAGATGATCTCTAGATAGTAGGGGGTGACTTCAACATGATATATTCACTGGAAGAGAAGAAAGGAGGAATCGTCAAACAAAGGAAGACATGGAAGAATTTGGGGATCTCATTACGGATCTGCACCTTGTGGATCTGTCGATGAATAATGGAGTCTACACCTGGAATAATAGAAGGGGAGGAGTCCACCAAATCACATGACATTTGGACCGGTTCTTGACCTCGGAGCATGTGATCACTAGGTATATCTTATTTTATGCCTCGATCCTACCTTTCATGGGATGTGATCACTGACTAATCCACATGGAGATCACTTTAAAAGTAGGTCCCAAGAAATGCCCATTCATATTTGAAGCCTTCTGTCTAAGGCCCCCAACTTCATGAGGAAAATAGAAGGGTGGTGGAACAACAGTGAAGAGCAAGGAAGGAACCATATGCATACATTTAGCTGAAGTTAAAGGAGCTCAAACAAAATATCGAGAAATGGAACTAGGAAGATTTTTGCCACATCATGAAAGACCAACACCAACTAACTAATAAAATGAAAGATCTCCAACAACAAATCATCTAGCAGGGAAGATCTGATAATCTTTTGGAAGAGGAGGGAAGATTAATCAATCAATTAGAAGAACGAAGAAAGAGATATTATGGAGGCAAAAATCAAGGGTCAAATGGTTGCGTGAAGGAGAACGAAACACTCAGTTCTTCATGATTCAACATCGACAATATAATTGGATTTACTCTTTAATGGACGAAGCTGGGAATTGAGTGGTCCAACATGAGCAAGTGGAGGACCTGGCTGTGAATCACTGCAAATCCCACCTTTTGGAGCCATCCCACGACCAAATAGAGGCCATCCAAAGGATTACAAGAAACATTCCTCATCTTATCTTAAGGGACCTGAACCTAGCCCTCATGAGAGCAGTAACGTTGGAAGAAGTTGAGGAGGCGGTCAAAGGAATGACGAAAAGCAAGGCCCTGGGATTAGATGACTTTACGATGGAATTTTTATAGGCCTCATGGAGCTTTATAGGGCACGATATCCTAGAAGTCGTTGAAGAATCACGCATCAACCAAAAGGTATGTCCAAGCTTAAATGCCACTTTCATTGCCTTGATTCCTAAATATTTGAAATCTGAGGATCCCGAAGGTTTTAGACTGATCGCACTCTACAATGCCATCTACAATATTATATCAATAGTTGGATGAGTCACTAGTAAATACGTGGTCTCTTGTAACCAAGGTGTCATCGAGAGTGGAGGTATCGAGTCACATCGAATGAGTGTTGCGGACCATCGAGAAACTTCATAACATATGACCTAGGGTGTGGGGAGAACCCATATCTTAACCTTAGGATCGGAGAAATATTAACCATACAAACATCTCCCACTAAAGATTAACAATGTTTTCATACAACCCAATTATATCTTAACAGTATGAATGAAAGTGATGGTAGGTTCTAATAGACTCTAAACTATTAAAAGCCTTTGGCTGCATTAAATAAACTATAAGATATCACTCATGTGTTACCATGTAATTGTTGTGTATAATTTTTTTTATTTATGGTGTATGTGAGAACATATTACATGTAAGACCAACTCGATGGAGAAACTCTCCTAAAGTATGAATATTCAAAACGTTTATGGAGAAACTCTCATAAAGCGTTTCATAGATTTTAAATTTTAGACATTTACATTAATTTAAAAATTATATAATATTAATAATATCTTATTTATTTAACAAATAAGTTATATATTATAATTTAAATAGATTTAATGGTTACGAAAGTGTGTTTTTCTTATTCTTAATATATATAATTATAATTTCAAATTAATAGATCTGCTTACAATATAACATTTATGTAAATTAATAATTTTTTATTAAATTCTTCAATTCTAGTTATTATAATTAAATATATAATTTATCCATTTTGAAAATATGTATAAAAAAATAATGGTTACAAAAATATAATTACCATACACATAATATTTAAAATCTTTTAATTATTTTATATATTTAAAATTAAAATGTTGAATAGAAAAATGGTTTTGAAATAAAAAAACCTATAAAAACATGATATTTAGAATATTTTCGTAACCTCAAAAAATTATATAATAAATATCCATTTTTATTAATATTTTGTTATTAAAAGACAACTTAATATATAATACTTTATAATATTAATAAATATGCTTTATAGTCATAATATTCTATAATATTAATAAATACACTTTATGATAAACATATTCATTTTTACTTATCAATAAATTAAAATATAAATATTGTTCAATAATATTATAATTTTTTATAAAATTTAAGATTAGTTTATTATTCGAAATAAATATATTTCAAGGTGCATATTTCCACTTTCAATGAGTAGATTGACATAGTTGTTTTATAAAATTGTCACTCAACTAATCAATAATTGAATAGCATTGTAAGTTTTCACATATAAACATCATTTAAACTATTTTAACATCAACAATTTCTAAAAGTAGAGACAATCATTCCAATACTCAAGAGACCAATGCCCAAAATGAACTTCATGGATAAACAAACTAAATACAGAAAAGAAAGGAACTTCATAGAGATATAATGAATATCCTAAAAGCTTTTTCAAGTGTTTCATGTTCTCTCACCCATGCTTGAAAACCATTAATAGAATGTTAAAAGAAATAAGTAGATTTAATTATATAATTTTATTGTCATATATCATTATTTTTATAGCTTTAAATGTACTATTTATTTTATTTAATTGATTTAATAATAATAATAATAATAATAATAATTTAAAAACAATAAATATAAACTAATTAAAATAAATAATAAGATAATTGTTTTATTGTGTTTCTTAAAACAATGCAAAATTTTATCATAATTTACTCCTCAAATCAATAGGACAATTATTATTGGCTACTATAACTAAATCTATATCAGGTCATCACCATTATTCAAGTAAAATAATGCCATTTAGAATAACTTATTAGTACTCCATAAAGGGTAGGATTTAGCTCTGGAAGAAATGATTTTTATTTGAAAAAATAAATGTAATTTATATCCTCTTAAAATTGAAGATTTTGATTTATAACCATTGTATTGTGAAATAATTTATAAGTACAGTCTTCGGTTTTCTATAGTTGCAAATTTTAGGTGATTTTTTTTGTTTTTAGTAAATACAATTCAAAGTTGGAATAGATTTACTCAGGTTAGCGAGGATATCTTAAGCAATCTTGGAAGTTTGACAAGAGAGAGGAGGGAGGATGTCATAGTGGAAAACCGCACCGCCTCAGCCACATGGCTAGCAAACCCGCATTGAAAACGCAAGTATGAATAATTTGTCTCAAAGACCAAGGCTAAGCATATTGGGTGGATTTGTAATTAACTGGCAGTAGATTTGGCGAGGTTAGATTAATGTATATGCTCTTGATGCAGCTATGTATGTGATACGTCACGTCACTCACTATATTTTCTTCCTTTTACTCATTGCCAGCTTCACAGTTGTGTCACTCATATACATTGTCGGCTTCACAGTTGTGTCACTCATATACATTGGCAGCTTCACAGTTGCGTCACTCGATTTCGGCCGACTTGATGGATAATATGAATATTCATCATCCACATGTGTTTTTGATGATTTATTTACAGTCCAGTCTCCTCTCCTCTCCTGCTTTTCCTCATTGGCGGCTTCACAGTTGTGTCACTCATATACATTGGCGGGTTGCGTCACTCGATTTCGACCGGCTTGATGGATAATCTGAATATTCATCGTCCACACGTGTTTCTGATGATTTACAGTCCAGTCTCCTCTCCTCTCCTGGAGTATGTATGTATGAATATTCAAAACCCATTCATCCACAATAATAAGATACGATACGGTATTGACCGTATATATATGTATATATATATCTGTATGGTTGGCATTGACTCGAGATATTCAAACAAAGCAAGCATAAGTCATCATATTAGATTATAATATTAATAAATCGAACCCATGGTATTGGACTGAACTAATTTATCCATTATATTATATTGATGTGTTATAGTAATAATAATCATATTTATTTCCTATCAAAGTGTATAAAATAGGTGCTATAGATTTAGAGATTCTCATAGCTATTCGACCACACCAACAAAGTAAAGTAAAGTAAGTATTGAGATTTGTTGTCCAGGGTTTCGTACTAGGCTTAACCTCCTCATAGCATAACATAGCAGAGATGGGGGGTGTTGATTTTGAAGGTTTCAGGAAGTTGCATATGGCAGATGGTGTAACGCCCTCGCGACTCGGGCAAGAGTGCGACGGGCAAACACCCCTTCACACGGCGGTTGAGCGGTGGGCATGACCCAGGTAGGCGTGCACGACGGTGGGCGGGCGCCCTTGCACGATGGGCGGGCGCCCCGTGCACGATGGGTAGACATGTTCACCCGACGAACCAACACCGAGCGCGGTCACACGAAGAGTTTATGAGGGCGGGCGAGCATTATAACAGCAGCAAGTGTGGACAGGTGCCCAGCGGGCGACCCGTGCATGACGGGCGGGCGACCCGTGGGTGACCCGTGCATGACGGGCGGGCAACCCCGGTGGGCGACCCGTGCACGGTGAGCTGGCGGACAGGCACGACGAGCCGAGCTGCGGGTGCGGTCACCCGAGCTGGCAAAACAGGCGCGAACAAGTAGAGGTTCGGTACGAAGCTGCTGGCAGGGCGGACATTGGGCGGGCGCCCCGATGGGCGACCCATGCACGAGCGGGCGCCCCGGCGGGCGACCCATGCACGGTGAGCGAGCGACCCGTGAGCGACCCGCGGGCGTGGTCATACTATAGGTAAGTGCGGTTATGCGAAGGATGGGCGCAGCAAATGCGACAGACAACCGAGCATAATGCGACGAACTTATCGGTATGCGACATATGTATTACACTTAGTGCGAGTGGGAAAAAGGCCGAAGCCTTATACCATGCATTGGAATCTTTGCCATGAGCAATGGCCGACGTGCTAAGTAACTAAGGCAGGGGCTTATATAGTAAAATTAGGGGGTCGGCCTAATGGCTTGACACCCCTCCACAATGTGGCAAGCTAGCGTATATATTGTGCAACGCAGAGCTTCATTTGACATCAAGCACTTCGCTCTCTCTTCTACGACTGAGGCAGAAGTAAAAGAGGTGCAGTTAAGTGCGCACATCTCATGCGCATAAGAGATAAGTGCGCAGGTTTTACCGGAGCTTGACGTGGGTAAAACGAAGGGCGAGTTAAGGCAGTTTTGTGCAGAACCGAGTTGGAGGAGTTCTGGTGGCTCGGGTGAGCACACTCCTGCCAAAGGAGGTTGGTACATGGTTGTAAAGGCTGTCTTGCCTTGTTGTAAATATTTCTAAGTGTTGGCCTTGGGTTTCTGCCAGGCACACTTGTATGATGTATTATTGAAGAATTCATAATATATTAATATCGGGCGAACTTGTTCGGGAGTTGCCCCTCCCTTTACACTTGTGTGCAATTGTTATTATTCTCGGTTTAATTGCATATCGGTTAATGAATGTGTATGGGCTTCATTAAGTGTAAAGATTAATGCTTTTACTTGGTTGAGAAAAATAAACTAAGTATGTTTATGTGAAAGGCGTAGTCCATGTGCATGAGTATTGTTAAAAAGAAAGTGTACGGTGGTGCCACACATCGCCGGACACGGTTGGAAGACTACCATAGACCTGGGGGCGTGACAGGTGGTATCAGAGCAAGGTTGCTCGTGGAGACTTGAACAAGGTTCTTGCAGGTGACTTGGGGAAGACGATGAATGGTTGACACTAGGTCACAAAAAAGCAAGAAGATGGCAGCTAACTCTCAAGCTGGGTCTAGTCATACTATGAAGGACGCAGTAAAAGATACTACTCTTGGGTTCATGAAGAGGGTGATTGAAAGGATGGAGACTTTGGAGAATTCTTGGAACCAAGATGTGGACTCGCTTGCTAAGGAGCGAGAAATCATCTCAAAGGTCAAGGAAGAGCTTGAAGAACTTCGTGCCCAGCATGATGAGCTCAAGACACAGTATAAGTACATTGATTTTATGTGTACACAACTTGAAGGAAGGGTCAAAGAGGTTGAAGAATCAAGGGGTCAGGGTCTTGCAGAGATCGTGAACTTGAAAGGAACTCTTGACAAAAAAAGCAAAACTCTTGATGAAGCCAAAGACGAGATTGCGGTGTTGAAGAGGGCCGTGAGACACAACTCAAGTGGAGGAGTGCCTCATGTGAAGGTCAAAGAACCGGAATCTTATGATGGTACAAGGAGTGCAAAGACTCTTGGTAACTTCCTATGGGACATGGAACAATACTTGGAACGATTGAGTCTACCCGATGGAGAGACACAAGTCAAAGTGGCTGCTCAATTCCTGACAAATGATGCCAAGATGTGCTGGTGAAGGAGGGTGGATCAGATTATCAATGGTAATGCTGATGACATCACTTCGTGGGATGACATGAAGAAAGCCTTGCAGACCCATTTCAGTCCTCAGGATGAAAAATGGGAAGCAAGAACGAAGATCAATTTCATTAAGCAAACCGAAAGCCTACAAGCCTACCAGCGAGAGTTTTCAAGTGCAGCTCTGGAACTTCCCGACATGGCAGAGAGGGACAAAGTTTTCAACTTTATTATTGGGTTGAAGCCTTGGTCCCGCAATGAGGTAAAGAGACAGAAGATTAGAACACTTGAAGAGGCTTTTGCTGCGGTCGACAGATTGGTGGATCACTATGATGAGACTTCTAATGAGAAAAAGAAGTCCGACAAGCCGAAGGAAAAGAAGAAGGATGATGCTTCGAAGTCAGATGATAATCCAAAAGAAAAGAAGCCTTTGAAATGTTGGATATGTGCAGGACCACATGTGGTTAAGAATTGTCCCTCTAAACCAAAGGTGGCCGCTGCTGCACAAGCTGATGAGGATGGTAATGCTTCTGTAGGGATGATGCAGATACTTGGTGCCTCTACTACTACGGAAGTGACCTCTAGAAGGGATCCGGAAAGAAACAGGTTGGAGTATGTTCAAATGAAGATTGGTGATGCTGGTGTACTCACTGTGGTCGATAGTGGAGCTTCACACAACTTCATGAGTGAAGATACCGCAAGGAGACTTGGGCTGAAATTTGTACCGGTGAAGGCACAAATGAAGACAGTAAATTCTCCTCCTATGGCAATTCTTGGTATAGCTAAAAAGGTGGACACTACACTTGGTGAATGGACCGGAAAAGTGGACTTCACCATAGTGCGGATTGATGACTATGAAGTTGTATTGGGGATGGAGTTCATGAAACAGTTTGAGGCTATGGTTGTACCACATCTGAGGAAACTCTTCATTTATGATGGGAAGGAAGATGTGCCCATTGGTGTTCCAACCGTTGGAGTAACAAAACCTGATCATAAGTTAGGAGGAATGCAAATGGGAGATAAGGAAAAGGCGAACAAGCGGTTGTCTACTATCGAGGCGAAGCTTGCGGAGCAGTCATTGGTCATCCGATCACCTTCAGATAGCATCTTGGACTTATCAAGAAGGCTAGAGCTAGTAGAGGACGATGACGATGATGAGGATGAGGTATATGTGAGGCCGAACATCCAAAGGGAAGATCGGGAATCATATCTACAAAGGATGGAGGTTGAAGATCCCGATAGATGGATCGAACTGATTAGTAAGGGAGAGCCTCTCGGCTCCTCTCCCTCCACATCTTCTTAGATGACATAGAAGATGGGGCTCATTGTTGGCTGCTCAAGGCAGTGAGCCCTCAACATGTTTGAGCAGGTATGATGATCATTACATGCTGCAGAAAGATGGGGTTTCCATGGACCTGAGCATGGATCGTGGAGATGAGTGTTGACACATGATCGAGGTGTGTAGCACTTGTTGATATGCATGGGCAGTTTGCGAATGAAGAAGACTTGGTGAAGACAGGACCTTGTATATGTTGCAGTGATGTTTGCCTTATATGGAGGAGTCTACATCATGGTTGATAACGATCTTGGTGGGGAGCTACCAGGATGGTGTGTTGTCGGGACGACAATGTTTTCGGGTGGAGGAGAGTGTAATGCCCTCGCGACTCGGGCAAGAGTGCAACGGGCAAACACCCCTTCACACGACGGTTGAGCGGTGCGCACGACCCGGGTAGGCGTGCACGACGGTGGGCGGGCGCCCTTGCACGACAGGCGGGCGCCCCTAGCACGATGGGCAGACATGTTCACCCGACGAACCAACACCGGGCGCGATCACACGAAGAGTTTATGAGCGCGGGCGAGCGTTATAACAGCAGCAAGTGTGGACGGGCGCCTGGCAGGTGACCCATGCACGACGAGCAGGCGACCCGGGCGGGCGACCCGTGGGCGACCCGTGCACGACGGGCGGGCGACCCCG
>APFE030666290.1:0-10623 GCA_000404065.3 Pinus taeda | reverse complement strand
TAAGTATGAACTTCAATATCCCTGAAGACACCCTTTGAAGATTAACCTTGGAAAATGCCCTTTTTCATTAGCGCGGGTCCACAGTGTCTAACCCGTGCCAATGGCTCGGTTCCTACAAAGAGGGCGCGCCCACAGACGCACTGTCATAGAACAAAGCCCGCGCCACACAAAATTAGTCATGATTTTTGGCCAACGCACACTAAAGTGTTTTTTCCTCCATTACTCGTGCAGTTCCCTGAGGAAAAATCCCATGGATACGATCAAGTTTCGTCTTTTTCATCCATGACAACTCAGTCCAAAGGCTATTCTGGGACAATACCAAGTCTTCAGTAAGTGTCCGGATACGACGAATACTTTCTCCTCTGCCATCTATAAATCACTGTCATCCTACATTGAAAGGGAGTTTTTTGGAAGGCTAGAGTTAGAGTGTTGAAGTTTTGAGCTAAAGTGAGCTGAGATTATGTTAGATTGATAGTAAGAGCTAAGAGAGAAGTTATGCTACCGAAATTCTGAGAGAGGAAGTGGCTTTGCAAGGCATGTCAAACTGCTGACCCAGTTGGAGGAGATTTGCAGCGTCAAGCCTTAATTGGTTGTAATTCTTCTCTTCCTTTATTGAATAATGAACGACTGTTATTATGGTTTCACTCACGTATTCTTCTGGTAATATTTGAGTTATATCCTACTTGACTGATATATAATTGTATGATATTGGATTTTATGCTTGTTGTGGATTGTTCTTTGTTTGTGCAGGTGTCCATGCATGGAACGCGAGGATAGTGACCGGCCAAAGCTAGAGGACAGGAGCGACATTTCTTCCACGACAAATAGCATTGGATTTGAGGTAGGCCTTTATGACCAACTTTTTGATTATGCAATTAGGAGCTTGCATGCAGCGTGTTTGATTATTGCTAGACCCCTATCGGGCTAGTGGGATCGCCTCTGTCCGCAGAGGGGATTTACCTTACATAACAATCATGTTCACCCCTAGAGGGTGGTATATCCTTAGGTTTGTCAAAGAACCATTGGTGGTGATCTGATAAATGTTAAATATAGGGATGAATATGAGGAGTTGATTTAATGGTCAAGACAACATTAAATTGGGCTACTATCCCATGACGGCCCTTTTTTAAAAGCTTCTCCTTTCGATGTGAGATGATGATAATAGGAGAACCTACTGGAAGCCCCCTCAATGTATGAGTGTGGTCATTCTTCTTAAAGATCATGTATAGCTCCTGGAAATCAATTGTAATAGGGCCCAATGTGTGGAGCCATTGAACA
Organism: Pinus taeda; assembly: GCA_000404065.3. NCBI lineage: Eukaryota > Viridiplantae > Streptophyta > Pinopsida > Pinales > Pinaceae > Pinus > Pinus taeda. The sequence continues at coordinate 9,345 of APFE030666290.1, read as the reverse complement.
CTAAGGAAAATGTCGCAACCACCCATTTCAATGGAAAACATGTGGGTTTTGAGGTGATAATCCCACATTCGAAGCTTAATATTTCACAACGTCCTTCACATTTCTTGGTCCTGCCATTAGTGATAAGGACTTGGAAATTGGATATTTCCCATAAAAAACAATGAACAGCTTCTACTACTCTCTTATGGACAAAGTTATGTGTGCTACCACTATCAATTAACACCACTACTAGTCAATGTTTAATAAAGCCTCAGATCGTGAGAGTTTAGGGTGAAGAAATTCTAACCAATGCATCTAGTGATATAACCAGGTCATCTGTCATAGTTGTTAGATCATTGTTTGGGTTGGTTTGTGGTTCACTTGTTTCTTCCTCAAGTGCTTCAGTGGTTGGGGCTTCATCAATTAAGATATTTTCAGTACCATCAATTTAAAATAATTTTGGTCCCTTGAATTTATGTCCCGGGGAGTACTTTTCATCCCATTAGTAGAAAAGTCCTTGTTTTAATCTTTTGGCCATTTTTTTAATGACACCTTTTGAACCTTAAGTGTTTGGTTGGGGCCCATAGCCTGGGTGGGAAGTGCCTTTGCAAATACCTTTGGATGATTGAAATGGGTAGTTAAAGTGACTTCTACATCTAAGGCATTCTGACATGTGTCCAACCAAGTAGTTGGGTGATGCCTTCAGACATGGGCTTCGATGGCTTCCTTTAGGTCACTGACGAAAAAATTCCAAGTAAATGCATCTCATAGTCCTTCAATTCTGATGGCCAATTTTTCAAAAGTTTCAATGTAGTCCCTTACTATTTTTTTTTCCTAAGCTTAGTGAGATGACCCAAAAAGTGAGACTCTCAATCAAAGCAATCAAAAATGGCTTTTGAGAACATGTTCCAAGTTTCCCTCCTTGGATAACATTTTTTATGCCACTACCACCACTGGCATCTCTCTTGTTCCAAGTGAAGGGCTCCTACATGTAGTTTAGCTCCATCCTCCCATATATTATTGAGGATATATTATTCCATTTGTGCCACCCATACTGTGGGGTTAAACCCATCAAATTTGTACATGTCCATCTTGGGTGTCTGGTGGCTTGAAGATTGGTGGTATCTGTTATCGGGAAATCTAGTGTCCACTCGGAGCTGCTAGTCCCACTAAGACGGGTAGTTATCTTAGAAACAAACAAACCAAAACTACTTTCGCTTTCCTTTATGAGAAGTAGATAAGAGGGGAACAAAGGACACCAACCTCAGTCTTGCGCTTGGTTCCTTGCTTGGTTCCTCTCCCTTCTGACAGATCTTTGCCACTCCTTCTTCGTTTACCCAGCTTCAAAGAGAACCTGTGGAATCAAAGCAGCATAATACTATCGAAGAACAGAGATCTACAATCACAAACAATATAGGACCAGATATATCTTGACCACACAAATGCATATATCGTCAAACATACAAGAATGTGGAGGAAAACTTGAATAGCTTTATTAATATCAAGAATAGAAAAGAGGATTACAACCCATTTTTCTGAACCAGCATCATCCTCTTAGCATGAAATCCCTTCTTCACCTCATCAAAAGCTTATATCACCCAACACTATGATATTGCACTAAGAAATCAACAACACTTCCTTACAAGATATAAGATTCCAGCCTCTAGATCTCTGTGATGAGGAATCCATATATAGATGATTGTAGGGGGGTGAGTTAGCTTCTGGGATTTTGATTAGTGTCCTCTCTCTGATAGTTCTTGATTCCACTTGGAGATTGATGATCTCTTACTCATCCCTGGGCGAATTCAGAGAGGCAAGTGTCACAGGAGAAGTTTCTAGAAGATTCCATGATCATCCACCTTGCAAATTGTGTCTGCCATTTGTATACTCTCGCCCATAACACCCTACAGAAGTGCTTTCCAGTATGCATCACACTTTTTCCAATAAGAAGGTGAGATGCATCGCACCCTCTACACTGGGCAGTCTGTATGGTCCAGTTTTGACTAGTTCTCAGCAGTTTTCCATGGAGAACTTCTGGGAGATGATGTAATCAGCTAACCTTGTTCCTTTATGGTGTGAAGCAAAAATTTTAGGGACTTAGGATCCCTTGGTTTATGGACATGTATCATTGGGGTTCCATTGCTCAAAAATGTCTATAACAGTTGCCCCCTAAAGCATGAGGTCATTAATATTTCGATGTCTAGTGAAATGCTTTATCATGAGGATCCAAAGTTTTTTCAAGCTGGAAGGCGACCTGTAATAAGATACAATATAATACATTATCTTCATAATATTTTTCATGATCTAGCTGAGACGGGCATTCCCATGCTCAACTTTATAAATTCATTTCCATGTACATAAGATGGAAAACCGTCTATGCAGCAAATTGATGATTCAGACGGAGTCATCATCCTTTGATTCAGATGATCATCTGCTCGGAAATGATGCACATTTGATGTCTTTATATTCCTGAATATATCGCAACCCAGATGGATGAAACTAGATCCGGGGTCTTCAAACTCATTCAATCTTCACTCAGAGTACAAGTCGATCCATGTGAAAGATGTTTTGGAGTCGAACATGGAAAGACATCGACTGTTTACCAATCAATGATGTAAGTTGTTAATAGGCACGAGAGGAATCACCGATAATGATGATGACCCTCAAGGTACGACAATACAATTCACGTGGTGTGGAAAAGGGACTTGGCGTCGAACACAATGTAGAATCTTTCAGTTGAAGGCCATTGATGTAAACCTGTCGTTGGAAGTGAGAAACTTGCCATTGAGGCATGCAAGATTCACAGTGCTGAAAGGGTTATTCCTAGGTCGACTTCTTGGATAATGAGCTGATGTCGACAAGAAGTGAACCATCGTAGGAGGGCCTTAATGAATCCCACATCTATGACATAGAATGGAGCAAATGATTTTAGAGGTGAAAACGATCTGATGATACAGGGTTCAGGGTGGCGGTCATGAAAGAATGGAGCGTGAATGTATTGCAGCGGATGAGATCCAGGTGAATTCTCTGAGCGATTTCTCTTGAACATACCATCGACGCTGAAATGGATTGGTGGCATTAACCACAAAGATGGATGCTACGATGGACCAATGGTGATATGGCCGGTGAATGGAATAACCCAACCTGACCTGGACGTGGAGTGAATGTGTCATGTTCAAGAGCAACTTGCTACCAATAAAGTTTCTTCAAGTTTTCTTCCCAATTTTCCCCAGTCATTACTGACCAGTACTTCTTTATTTTTATCAAGGTTGAGGAGGATAACATATGCTTGTTCTATAGTTCGCCCTTTGGGCTAACCCATCGCTATGTTTTAACGAGCCTAGCGATAGTGAAATTCGTCCTCGTCCATTTGGACAAGTTTGTCGCTATTGATTTAACGAGTTTAACGACAATGATAACTCGGTCCTTTTTTAATTTTAGAGATTATAAAAAGGGACAGAAAGGAAACTCCAATAATCCTTTTTCATCTTATAATCCCTTAAGTCTGAAAAAGTATAAAATAATACGAAAGGGATGAATTTTCGATAGTTTTAACGAGCCGAACAAGACAAGCGCTCAATCTTTTTGTGTAATAATCCCTCAGGTCCAAACTAAGATCTAGAGTAGGGATAGCACTTACGGTAGTTTTAATGATCTGGAGAGGCCAATCGCTCAAAAATCTTTCATATTTTATGAGTCAGATGAAAAGATCTTAAAGAAGACTCATTTTTTGAGGAACGAGTGATAATTTTGGGTAGCAGTTGATTCCAGGTAAGGTTTGGAATTTTTCAATCACGACAATGTCACAAGGATGGCTAATAGAATCACTCATCAGAGATGTTCCTCAAAAAGGGTAAACAATCAGATGGGGGTGTATGATTGGCTAAAATAAAGTGGAGGTGATGATGAGAACACGACCAAGGCTCAAAAGCTAATGATAATGCATTCGCAATGGTTATTTAATGTGGATTGGTTCATTTTATAATGAGCTTAAACTCTGGGGAAAACATTTGCTCATTTCTTAGGTTTACTGTTTAACGAGCTTGAACTTCACATAAAAACTGCTCGTGATAATGGTCATTGATTATTTTATTCACCGTTAGCACTGTGTTCTTTCAATGATCATACTACCTGTTCAATTGCTTCATCAAACTGATTAGAAATGAAAACATATGCTTGAAAAATGAGTTAAAAACACTAATACCTTACTTGAATTATGTGAATAGTAATTTAAAAGTGACTTTTACCTCTCATTTTACCATTTCATTTGAACTTGGTTTGTTGGAGCTCTAGAGGTGCTTTTCCCCCCTAATTTTTGCTAGCTGATTCTGGGAGATTCTATGGATGATTCTCGGCATCATTCAGACTAGGTAGGAGCTAAACCTGTGCTCTTCAGTTGCATTCTTTCTTTTTTGAATTCTGAGCATGTTTCCCTGCTTTGCTGAGCCTTTGGGGTTTAAAAAATTCACCCTAGCCCCATCGCACCCTTCCTGTATAGAAAGGTGTGATGCATATTGGACTGGTCACTGGCCAGTCAGTATGCATCACTCCCAGTACACTGCTAGGGTGCAATGGGCACAAGGAGGGAAACTTTTGCACTATTTTCTCATGGAATTTTTCCCTGTTTTTTTGCTAAATTAGGACCTTGACTCTTCTCTTGTTTGTTTTCAGAGATTCATTGGAGCAAAACGGTTATTACATGGCGATAATACAAGCATGAAGAAGAGGACATGGTTGTTTTACATGATCCGAGTGCGATAACTGCGCTATGGAACTGCGGCCTGCTCAAGTTTTTCCGCATCTCTAGCATGAGGCAACAAATCAAATTGTTGCAATATTTCCTCGATGCATGGGATCCTACCAACCAGGTGTTCTAGATTAGAGGAAAATACATCCCCCTGACTATCGTGGAAATCTATTTTTTGACTGGTTTATTGAGGCATGGCTCCCCTCTCTCATTATCAGGTTTTGCCCGTCGGGGCGAATCCATGAGAGATTACATTCATCGGTATTACAGAGAGGGATCTCAACCGAGTAGGGGCGGAAAGATCAATATCCGAGATGTCACTGACCAATTCCTAAGGACCATTCTGTTCACTTTTGCTAGACTGGCTGGTAGTGCGGCTCTTCACGTGTCTAACAAGTCTTATATGCAATACACCTTGGAATGCCTCAAACTGAAGGTGTTCAACTGGTGTGATGTAGTACTCCATGTGATGAAAGAACAACTGACCAAGGTAAAAAGCAAAAGATCCAAGAATTTTGGCTATGGTTCTATTTTGACCACTTTCAGCTTAGAAAAGATCCCACTGATGCAGCCACAATACATTTCACTTGGTTTACCTCCACCAACCGAGCCATGGATGCAGAGATGGGTTGACCTCATGGCCCGAAATGCTGGTTAGTCCTAAATTTCTTTCTATGACACCTTCTTTGAGTGGTTCAACCGCCAGGAAATGGTTTATGCCAAGTGTCCATATGCTGGTATGGATTTCCGGGGTGACTCGGATTTGGTGCTGCCAGCTGGTGAGCAATGGGGTTCTATAGGTAAATTCTCTGACCATATCTATATTTATTGTTTTCATAATGTTCTTATGCTTTCTTTGATCAAGACTAATTAAAACTCAGGTGCTCATGCAGACATTGGACTAGTTCGACCAGTAGCATGCCTGAGAATACCAGTTGCCGCTCCGGAAGGAGAGGGTGTTGGGAGGGCCATCCTTCATGACCTTGATGTGGCTGAGACTCTTTTAGCATTGCATGATCAGGTTGAGGGTCTCACTCTTGGTATTCCGGATGTGAGGACCGACGAGCTGCCTCTAAGGTTGTGGCGACATACTACTGGTGTGCCGAGTCGATGGAGTAGGCTTTTATGCATGATTGCACAAGCGGTGACTTGTTATCACCAACATCATTAGACTAGGGTGCCCCCTAGAATTTTGAGTTTTGGGTCATTTGACTGATTTTGTCTTGGTTACAGAAAATTATATGTAAACCATAAACAATTATATATATTTTTTTATTTTCGGAGCTTTATTTTGGTTAAGTTACATGATTCTGATGCAAATATTGATGCAATGCTTCTTTTATAAATATCGCAAATGTCTATCTAAGACATAATTTGCCAATGAGTATGTTAATGTGTTTAAATTTCTGGAAATGTGTTGATATTGAATAGAATTGAATTGTCTTTCCAAAATCTTGACCCTTAGGAACATGCAGTATATAGCTGGATTCCAAACCGAGTAGATACCAGTGAGTTATAGAATGACGAGTTGTGAGTTTAGCCTGGCAACAAGTCAGTGTATGCCATGTACGATGGCATCAGAGAGGAGTTCTATCAACGCGATGTATTCAGCGAAATTTTTTGTTGACCGACCAATACATACCCCTCTGTAAATCACTAACTTGTTGTTGGGATCGAAGATGGCCCAGGCCACAAAAGATAGGTTCCACGAACTATTACTCGCTCCGTTAGCATATCCAACAAATGGTTCCAACAAGTTTTTCATCTGCAACAAATGCAAGAAGTGGATTACCTAACCAAAACAATTACCCTTAGCGAAAACAAAAATGTAACAAAAGCATAGGGGTTACTATGCTGAGTTAAGCATAGTAACGCTTGAGGTACAACCGGTTACAGGGTTGTGCCAGTGGAATCCCATCATAATCCATCAACTCATAGGCTCCTTTTTCTAATACATGTTTAACAATATAGGGACCCATCCATAAAGGCTGGAACTTACCTACTCCCAACTTATCAGACTCCTGGGCGTAAAGCAAGACCAGGTCACGTTTTGAGAAGACACAAGGTTTGACATTTTTGTTGAACTACGCCTTGACTCATTTCTTATGGGCTTTGTTAGTCGAAGCAACATCATGATGGGTTTCATCCAGTTGGATTAATTCCAAGAAATGAGCCTCTTACTTTGAAGTTCCGGGGAGAAGGTCGACCATGAGCCTGAGGGACGAGATTTCACACTCAACTGGCAAGATCGCTTCCAAGCCATACACCAGTTGAAAAGGTGTAAACCCAGTCGCATTCCTCACCGATGCCTGGTATGCCCACAAGGCTGAGTATTGGATCAGGTGCCAACTTTGTTTATGGACTCCAATCATCCTTTGCAGCATGCACTTCAGGACCTTGTTGATTGCCTCAACTTGTTTGTTAGCTTGCGGATAATACAGAGTAGAGTTGTTGTGGGACAGTCCTAATTTAGCAGCCAATTCAACCATCATGTGATTGTGAAAATGCAATCCATGATCTGTTACTATGGCCTGTGGAACGCCAAATATAGAGACTACATGATTGAAAAAGAAGAGGTCAGTCGTTTCACTGCTATTGTTTAATGTAGGCATCGCCTCGACCCATTTGGTAAAATAATATGCTGTGACTATGATATACCCATGCCCCCTAGTCAAGGTGGTATTACATGTCATGAAATCTATGCCCCATTTGGCGAATGGATCAATAGCTACTACTAGCTGCAAAGGTGTGAGGTATTCTGGTTTTGCAATCAAAGATTTGACAAGCATGGCAACTTCTGACTGCGGTTATGCAATCTCTGAACATTGTTGGCAAAAAGTATCTTGCTCGTAAAATCTTTTGAGTTGTAGCATAACCAGATTAATGACCCACACATGCGCCTAAATGAAAATCAATCAGGACTTTTTCGGCCTCCTCATGGGTGAGGCACCTCCGCAGAACTGAATCGATACCATGACGGTAAGAGTATCACTGACGATCACGTAGTATTTTGCTTGGTATCAAATATGTCATTGTTCCGAGTGCAAGGTATTAGACCTGTATGTTTGGGTTTGGAGATAGATTATTATATCTCCATACCACAGACTTCTTGAAGATATCAGAAAAGAGATTCATCCACGATTGCTTCTTCGGATGTTGCATCGTTGGATGATGATGGGAGATCACATAGTAACTCTGCGAAAACTAGGGCTTTCTTTGATTTGGATTTTTTCAATTCTAGGTCAAACTCTTGTTAAATCACTATCCATTTTGAATATTTTCCCCCAAGCAACTGTCGCGACAATATATAAGTCATGGGGTTGCAATCTGACAAAATGGTAGTTTTTCTAAAGAGGACGTAGTGTCGAAATATCTATATCGCTTGAACAACTGCGAGAGCTAAATTTTCAACATAGGAGTACTTCATTTCTGTATCATTTAAGTTTCGGCTTAAAAAATATATTGGATGTTTAATTCCATCATCTTCTTGAACTAAAACCATTGCTATAATCGTATCCGCTGCAGCCAAATACAGGTTAAAGTCTTTTTGATACTCGGGAGCATAAATTAATGACACTTTTATTAGGGATTCCTTTAAAGCATCAAAGGAAGTTTGCGCGACCTGATCCTAGATAAAGGGTACTTCTTTTTCAATAGATGAGTATAACCTTTGGCAAGTTCAGTGTAATTTGGAATGAACCTCCTCAGAATGTTTGCTTTCCCTTGGAGTTTCTGAATCTGAAGCAAATTTGAAGGTGGAGGCAAATCAATGATTCTCTGAACCTTACATGGGTCAAGACGAATCTCGTCTTTTGAGACCACAAAGCCAAGTAAATGACTAGAACTGACACAAAGCACACATTTCTGCGGATTGAGTCGTATCTTGTAGTGTCGTTGTTGTATAGGTAAATCCCCTCTATGGACAGAGGCGATCCCACTAGCCTAAATGGGGTCTAACAACAATCAAACAATGCTAACACGCAAGTTCCTAATTGCAAAGTAAGGCCAAAGAAGAGTTGTCGCTTTTGTTCTTTCGCTTCAGCTAGTCACAATCCTCACGATCCTCGTGAATAGACACCTACACATGCAAAGAACAAGACAAATACAAGCATAAAATCTAGGAAATGCAACTATGTATCAGTTAGAAAGGATACAAATCAAACATCATAAAAAAGACACATGAGTGGAACCATAATGATATTCGTCTATTATTATTGATAAAAAAAAGAGAATACAACCAAGTTCTGATGTCAAATCCTCCTTTGGCTGGGTGATCAGCAACACATGCCTTGCAAAGCTTGTAGGGGATGGAAACAAGACTCTCACTCCTTGATTACTTGGACATGGATCTCCTCCTTAAAGATTTAGCCTCATAGGGATGAACAAGGCCTCTTGCAATATGAGCTTAGCAATTCTCACACTTTGGGACTTAGATTTGGGAGCTTGAAAAGTAGAATTACTAACTAGCTTGTCAAAGGCAAAGGGAAAAGCTTATATAGAGGTAGGACGAGTATATAAGACCATCCACTTGATTCATGGGATTTTCCTTATCATTAGGAAGCTTCCATGAGAGGTGGAGAACTACTTCCCTCCTTGGGATATTCGAAGCCCAACTGAAC
>APFE030666284.1:0-16967 GCA_000404065.3 Pinus taeda | reverse complement strand
CAATGCATTGCAGTAAATGCACTGTCTGGGTGCTATGCATTGCACCTAGCCTTTGTTCTACCTGCGCTAAGCGAGATTCATTGAATTTTTGAAATGAATCAATTGGATTCCTCATCCAATGGATCCTTCTAGAAGTTTCTAGATGGATTGAGCTCGCTTTTGGATGAGGAAGGAGATGAATTAACCTTAATCCATTATCCTTTCCTCCAAAGACACTTCCCAATTTTGGCAAAGCATTCATGAGGGCCATTAATGGCTTAACCTCCCCCATTTAGTTATAAATTGACCAAGAATTCAAAGGTTTGAGGAGGTTGGAACTTCTTGAGGTTGGAATTTTTTGAGTGAGACTTGAAAGAGAGTAATGTTATCATGTCAAATTGTTGATTCATGAGGAGAGAAGGGTTTGAAATTTGAAGGAAGACGCTAAATCGAACATGGCTTCAAGGTTTGTAATCTTTCCTTTATCAATAAAGAGTTCTATGATTTTTCCCATTCATGTGTTTATATGATGTATATTGTACTTTCAGTTCTATAATATGTTTAGTTAACAGATCGATATGTATTCTTTGATGGTTTTCTATCTCGACTTGTGTGCAGGTACCTTCCAAGCAAGTTAAGTACGGAAGGGAGTGGAAAAAGCAGTCAAAGGCAAGAGGGATCGAGCGAGAGATACAAGTTGGTTCTTTTGTTCCTCTTTCTTTTATCTGTTAGCTATAGCAAAAGCAATGGAATTACTTTAGTTGTTTTTCTAGACTAGCTACTAGGTCTAGGGGTTAGTCGTTTCAAGAAACACTAAATTTTCCCATAACACTAGGTGAATAGGACATAGTCCATATCATGATGATTTCCAATCTTCCCATGTAGTTAGTTTCTCCTTCTGACACCTGGAACCTGTTAAAGCATGGAAGTAGCTATAGAACAGCTGATTAGCTGTAGAATAGGCTACGTTCTGTAGCTAAAAGACAAAAATTTATTCAAATAGAAAAACATAAAAGCATAGCATGTAAATCACTAAATGTCCTCCTTAAGGAAATTTATACTGGTCATCGATGATAGGAATGCATTTCTACATGGAAAAACAAAGAAAAAGGGATGAGAAGACTTGTTAGGGAAAGAGTAGTTTTGAGGCTCAACAAGTATATTATAAGCTTGTACTATGATATGAAAGGGCACGTAAGAAGGAAGACGATATCCTACGAGTCGATTCCAATCAAAGGAAGTGGCCATACTACTTGGTGGGGATGCCATGGGAATGGGAAAACCACCCCCTTTCATTATGAGAATGGGAGGATCGCCCCCTATACCGTGGGAACGGGAAGATTTTCCCCGAATTCATTAGAATCTGAAGAAACAAGAAGAACCTGACCGGTATGAAGTTCACTCTCTATGGGAAAGGTACGATCAAATGAAGGTGGAGTTGAGTCAGCCATTTTCTCAACCAATGGTTGGTCAGGAACGGGCTTGTGGAATTCACATTTAGAGAGAGTGGGATTGACTAGAGATCAATTTTGATCAATTGCTTGGTCGACTAGTAGAGTATCAGGGGAAAATTTTCAATAACCGGTTGGAAGATGAAGATGAGAAGTTGTAAGGTTGTCCAAAACTTTTGAGGCTTCATCCATACAAGGACAAAGGTGAATAGGATTATTCCCTTCACATAACTTATAGGGAAATTTGACTTTGCTCTTTTTCCCATGAAACTTACTATCACTAGTTAAGGGTTTATCACTAGCATGATCTCCAGAGGCCAATGACAAAATTCGATGTGAGCTTATAGACCACACTTCTAATACCTTGGGAATACCGGGACAATCTCTAAGAATGTAGTCACCCTTACAAAGCATGCAAGGGAATTTAACTTTGCGGTGTTGGTTGGAACGTTTCTCCATACTAGTTGCATCCATAAAAATGGCTACTTGGTTGTCTCCCTACTTATTTTTCTTCTTCTTCTTATCCACCTAGTTACTAACTTGCAGGCTTTCACCACATGAAGAAGAAGAAGAGGAAGAAGACTGAACAAGTGAAGAAGGTAAAGAGCCAACTTTAGGATCAACTAGAGGTTGATATTGTTCAAGTGGAGGAGAACCTGGTTGAGAATGAGTTTGGACATTCGAAACCATAGGGGTCAAAAATAACCAAATTGGAAAAAAAAATGGTAAATCTGGGAAGGGACAACGTCGCCATATAAGGAGCACCAACGTTTCCAAAATATGGAAAAGGACCAAGATTCTCGTCAAAGGGGTTTCCTTGATTGGTGGACTCAGGAACTATTTCCATTCATCTTGACCTAAGAGCTACTGAGGAGTATTTCCACAAGAATAATCTTGTTCTGCGGTCAATTAATTGATTTTATAAATTAAAGACAAACAAAAGAAAGGGGTAACTAGGCATAAGAGTTTACCAAGAAACCATGAACTGCAATATACACCTTGGTGAACCAAGGATTTAACATATGGCAACCAATCTCCATGAATTTTTTGTTCGGTGTATTACAGTATGCAAGGCATCATATTCGGTTACCTATGGATGGATATGGGAATCCCAAAATATACTCGACGGTACATGGAAGTACAGTGCATATTAGTGTTGGCTAATGCATAATCATTTAGTGAGAGTGTTCCTTTATAATTTTCTTGTGTGGATCATCGTCTGATATACCTGAAGGTACGTGGAGAATGATCCTATACACATACATACGTGGAACGAGATTTCACCCCCGGGATGCAACGCTAGCAAACAACAATAACTCCTACATTTAATAACGCCAGAACACGTCTCTAGCCTAGACCTCTAGATGTTTTCATTAATGTTCCAAATTCTCCTTAGATTAATTGAGATGAACTTTAAAGTTGGTCTTGAATTATGTTTATGTTTCAAGGCTCAAAACTCGATGTCACCTAAACACATCTACGATGCAACTAATATGAAGAATATTCTTTTCATTTTCAATGAAAGCTATAAAAATTAAGATGCCTATGCACTATAGGGTTCTAAGCCCCACCATACTAGCCTACACCTGAAGTATCTTCATCTGAGCAACCCAAGTGAATGTTATGTTTTCCCAACAAAATTATCGAAGTATGGGAAGGGATTGCACAGAAATGTATTACCAATACGACTCAAGTCAACTTGATATTGTCATGGTTGGGTATGGAGGAATTGACTTAGCTATAGTGCAACATGGTCCATGAGTTACATAATATATTAATGATGGCACAAGCAAAGATGGAACAAACATAAAAAACTTTTTGAAAATGCAAAAATAAATTCTTAATTTAATTTTGCCCAAAATTAATTAGGAGAAATTCGAATTCTAATTTCATAAAAATAATTGGAGGAATTTAACTGAAGTGATATGGCACTTATCACACAGTTAAATCAAATAATTCGAGTTGGAGACACTTGAGTTATGTTTAGTTATGATTGATTGCTAATTTCTAGCAATCATGTTAAGTTAATATAAGTTATAATGAGATTAACTAGTTCTAATTGATTGAGAACTAGTGGAGGGTCCAGTAGTGGAGTGTAACCTCAGCTAATATTTTAGTTAACTCATAAATCAGCCTAGAATAAATGATGTATGTAGATAACTCGAGTTACCTAGCTGAGATTAGATTTCAAGGGCAGTGTACTATCAGTTGTAGATAATTCCAAATTGTACAGATGGTGCATGTAGCCATAGAAGGGCCTAACGGGATTGTGCAACTCTAATTAGAAATTCCCCAATTAATAGGGGGATAATTCCTTGAGGAACAACGCAAGGAAATAGGGACCTGGGCATGCTTGGATTTGGTTAAGTATTAACCAGAGCTTGTCTAGGAAGCAAGGAGATAGACTATACTAGTGCAGAGGTTTCTCAAGCTTGAGGAAGCATTGTATTTCTTCTCTATTTCTAACTAATGCAATACAAATAGGAAGGGGTTTTGAGTAGTTGCTTTACCCTTATATAAATCTTTGAGCATATGTGATTGAATCTTATCTCATGTTTATGTTGTGACTTCTTAATCGTTTAACTGTTTCCACTGATGAGTAGAGTATATTCAAGTCTTTTGTTTTAACATATTACATAAGCAGTTTGAATGTATAATAAATTTCTACATGGTATCCGAGCAGGGATCACAATAGAAGAGAATAATTCGAGTTTGTGTTGCATGTGGATAGAATTTGCAGGATTAATTCTTCAGAGCTAGCAGGATCGCTTTCTATGGGCTGAGACTCAAGTATTACCTTGAGGGTAACTCGAATTATGTTACTTGGAAGGACATGATGGAGGTAGTGTTGGTATAACGGGCTGAAGGAATTTATAGACAATTATATTCCTAAGCCTCCAACACGCTCAAGATCTGGAAGAGTGGAAGAAATGTGTGGTGAAGGCAAGGAGGATCATACTATAAGGAGTTTGATATCATATTGTCTTGAATCTCCATGGGAAGTGTTAGCACTCCATAAATTTCCCTAGGCTAAGGAGAGAAGTTTCAAAGATAACCACAAAACCACTTTTAGGCTAAATCTAGCCCTTCTAGCCTTGGAGAGGGCTCTCTCACGTAGGTTGTTCAACTAATATCATATTAGGCTAGGTATAGTGCTCAATAAGGTCTGATTTTCAAAGTTTTTCTGGTAAGAAAGGAGACATATCCATTGGGCATGGAGTCATGTCAAATTGATTATTTGTCCAATGATAAGATGAAGAGAGAAAGGTTTTTTTGACAGGAGCAAGATAGGCAGTCTTGGTGATGGAATTAATTCATTGTAGTAGGGTGAGTGTGATAAAATATGGAAACAAAACAAAGATTATCAAACTGCAGCGAAATTATGAATGTTGCTTTAAGAAGAAAACATAGATCACTTGGAAAAACTAAATTAGAGCACCTTTTAGATTAATTCTAAGTTAAACATATGGTTATTCCAAGCATAAAGACATACATTCAAGAGATGTAAAAAAATAAGACAAACTTACAACATGAAAGAAGTGGAACACCATCAATATCTGACACAGGAATCCCTGAAAAACACCTTCTGTCTTTTATTCACTGGCAAATATATTCAGAAATACAATGCACACAAAGGTTCTTTCTCTCCAATCTGACCAACAAAACCCTCTTCTTAGTTTTTTACATATTCTATATCAAAAATATTCCATTCCTAGCTAGCAACGTCGAATTTTTCAAAAGGAAGCTAGTTAATCAGTTAGATACATCGAATTGTTTGCCTACTTCGCAAAAAAATAGGAACTACTTGCCTAATGCAATTTTCAACATAATACATCACTAAAATTAGAAATATTCATAGCAAATCACTAACCCATCCTAACGAGTGATTCCACCTAAAACAATGTCTAAACAACCTTTGTAACCCAAAAATTCGAATTAACAAGGCAAAATCAAGATTGTGTCAAAAATGCAACCTCTGCTGCAAATCTCCCAGTTTTGCGGCAACTTTCGCAACATCTCAAGTTATACATATTTGCAACCTTCCTATTACAAAAAGAATAAATAGGGTAGTCTCAAAATATCCCTATGATGGTAATGAACTCTTGAAACATCCTTTAAAATGGTTGTAGACCTCCTAATCATATGATCCCCTTAGCAATGTACCAGACTTTCGCAGCAAATTGTCACTTTCGCAACAACTTCAAAATTATGAGCATATGATGATTTATTATGATATAAAGTGTTGGAGGAAACATATAAGTGTTGTGAAATCCTTATAACACCCCACAAGACAATCAAACCCTCAAAATTACATCAGCTCATCAGCATAAAGGACTATATAAAATGTGCATCATGTCTTTGCTGCGTTTTTGCAAACTCCACCAAAACTGCCCTATGTTGACTTCTTAAGAAAAAAGACAAACTTTAGAGCTTAGTGGCATCCACCTGATGAATATTTACATTTTTTCTTTTTCTTATAGTATATATAACTTTCCCCTCTTCCTCTTTCTTCTAGATTGCTTGGCCTTAGTCAGTTGTCGTTTTACTAATTTGTGTCTACTTTTTAAGACCAATTTATGTGTATACAATTTTCTCACTTTCCTATGCAGAGAAAAGGTCCACTTTAACTTATGTTTGGCCTTGTCAAGCATAGGTTTGACAACTTGTAATTGATTTAATAAACTCAAATTATCCCTTTGATCTTTTTCTGTAAGTGAATCTACTTGTTGTTGAACTCCTTCAAGTTATTCCAACAGTCTTTAAAACTCTTTATGCTCATCAAAAACCACCTTCTGTTATGGCTAAATAGTCTTCTTCATTTTCATTTCCATCTTGGAAGAAAACCTAGTTCTAGGTCTCCTTGACTTCTCAACTATCACCTTCACATCTTCAACATATATGATATGTTTGCTTTTATCTTTAACGGAATGAACCGATGCTCTCCTTGACAGTTCTCCTTCACTAGGTTGGGCATCTCCTTGTGATATTTTTTTTCTTGATTTCTCTATTTTATTTCTGTACATATACTACCATTAGATGAGCCTTCTCCAACTAATCTTGTAGGTCCTTAATTCTTTGATCCCTTTCATCAACTTCCACTTCTTCGTGTGCACTTTCTAGTATCTCAACAACTTGAATAGGTGTAGGGTCTACAGGAAATATCTTGGTTGAAGCTCTTATTCTCGGTCCCCTAGCCACTTGTTCTACCTTAGCTGAGAAGTGAAGTTTCTTGGCATTTCTTTTGTCAACTGATTTGTCCTTAATTAAAGTTTTTTTGACCAAGCCAACTATTGTACATGAGGTCTCTTTAATTTCAACTAATGGGGTATCTCTCTTAGTCCTTTGGTTGTCTGAATAGTGTGTCATCCAGCATGAAGAAATTAAAAATATTTCTATTATTATTCCCTCTTGTCAAGTTCTTTTATCACCAGTAGTTTAATCAACAAAAAATGAAATAAACTAGGTTCAAGCTGACTCCCCTTTTCTTTAACTTTGTCATCCATTTTGATGAGACTCCTAAGTAAATAGTAAGGAATATTCAAAGGTTTCCTACTTGTAAAATGCATTAGAAGTTTAATATCATACTGATAAACTTTGTTGAACCTCCCTTCACATGTAAAATACCTTTGAATCACCTTCAGCCATTTACTATGGTGGTCCTGCAAATATCTCCTCTGGATAGAAGATCTGTATCCCTCACGGTATTATGGCTTCAAAAAGTCTTTGAAATGAGCTAAATCTAAATCCATACCCTATAACGGGATCTCAGTGGAAGCAACTATTGATTTCTCTATGAGAACAAACTCCAAATTTCCAACTTTTACTTCCTTCCCTTTGAAATTAAGTGCAAGCTATTTAGTAAGCTGCAAGTGGTGACCATAGTCCTGAATTTTCTCACAAAATGTGATACAACCAGATTGCTCAAATGATACTCTAATGGTAGGGTCAAAGTTTACTAAGTGAAGGTCTTGGGATTCATATCACACAATATCTCCACCCTTTACTTTCTTCTTTCCTTCTAGGGTTTCCATCATAAAAAATATAGGTATTACAGTCTCCTTAGAACAAAATATGATGGTGTTGAAAAGTCGAATATGTAGCAGATTGGAGGAAGGGTACTTTTGCAGCAAACATAGGAGTTTCGTAGCAGATAAGGAAAATAAGCAGCAATAATTAATTAGGGTTTGGGAAGCAGCAAATAAAAATCTGATTGGTTTCACTCAAATGAAGTTCAAAGGAAGAGTATGTATAGTTCACAGGAATAACGAATGCAGTGGGAAAAAGAAAATATGTGCACAACAAGAGGTAGCAAATGCTTTTCATAGCACGTAGAAAAAACCTTGACAGCTATAGCTTAAGATGGTTGGATAATCTCTATAAAAAATTAATTAGTTTGACATGATAAAGTGTGGCACATACAATGTAAAAACCCTCATATGGGTGAGTTACTCATGATCGGTCTGATAATTCTTTTAAATGCACAACTATTTCCTTAGTTTTGCAGCATCCTCAGTTTCACAACATCCTCTAGCTTATGCAACAAATTGAACTTGCAGAGATGCAGCACTCCTTCATTTGACCTTTGAAGTGTTTTCAGATAATTTCCTTCAAATGACAGATGATAGTAAGGAAACACCTTTAGGATCTCCACATTTTACAAAAAAATTATTTAGGCTAATGATTATCCACATGACTGACCATAGATTCCCATAACTAACAAGATTAATCTAGCTAACCCATGATGACTAAAATATTTCATGACATGACCTTCAAATACCCTTTCATGGTGACCAATGACCCCTTATGATTACAATTTTAATTATGATCCTTCATGACATTACACTATGAATTATGACAAATAGACCCCTTTTGACTCAAAAAAAATTACATGAAACTCAATCCAAAACTAGACCCCATTTTTTTACAATAGACCCCTCTAGACCATATTACTCATAAAACCAAAATTGATATTTAGAAAATGACCTCAAATGAACAGTAAGATAGAGATGGTTGTAATTCCTATAATATAGGACCCTAATGGGAAGGATACCCCATATTCAATGTGAAAAGCCTTGATAGACTTTTTCCAGAACAATAGTGACCACAGGAAGTTGCAACTAAAGGATAAGGTTTAGAAGCTCAAGATGGAGAAGGGCGACACAATACCATAGTACCTGAGCAGGTTCACCCAATGTCGGGATGAACTTGTGAATGTTGGTATTACAGTTGTTGAAGATGATCTGATAAGCCTGTCACTTATAGGCCTTCCCAAGAGCTGGCACAATTACCAGTATTCTGTAAATGGGAGGGAGAAGCTACCAAACTGGGAGTGATTATGGTCTAATTTGGTACAAGAGGAGATAAGGCGAAACACAAGTGATGGGACCTCATCCAAAGAAGAGGAAGAGGAATTTGCATTAGTCAACAAGGGAAATAAGGACAAGGGGAATGATTCCCAAGGTGAGGATATTTCCAGCCAAGAGGGTAAGCAAAGAGACTTTTCCAAAATCAAGTTCTTTCATTGTCATGAATTCAGGAACTATACCACAAAATGCCCATAGAACAAGGAAAACAAGAAGGAGCCTGTAGTAGCTGCATCAGATGAAGCATTGGCTTCAAGATTTGAGCTTGATTTCACTCTCATCACATGCATGGTGAGCACAGTGATGGGAAGCATGTGGTATCCCGACAGTGGTGCCTCATTCCACATGACAGGGAAAAAAGAAATTTTCAGTGCCTTGGAGGAGAAATATCTCCATATGAACATTGAGTTTGGAGACAATAGAAGGTATAGTGCGACTGGGATCAATACTGTCACCTTTCAGAGAGAGTCGAGCTCCCCTCTCAGACTCAAGGATGTGATGTTTTTTATGGTTATAAAGAATATTCTTGACTCCATAGTGATGTTGGAAGACCATGGCTACGATGTGATATTCAACAAAAGAAAGGCTTTCTTAAGACACATTACCACAGGACAAGTGAAGTAGACAAGGGTTCGAGTCAAGAACCTGTATGCACTTGAGGTGGAATATGCATGCAAAGCTTTGAGGAGCAAGGTAGAGACTAGATATTTGGTGGTTGAGAGGAAGCATGTTAGACCTCTCAACATGCAGCCTCAAAAGCAACCTCAAGAAGTTGTGGAGCAACCACAAATGGAGAATTACAGAGGAGGTCGAGTGGAGACATCCAATCAACTAGGGACCTCCAACAAGGAGAGAGTTTGATCCAAGTGGGCAGAGGGAGAAAATGAAACTATACCTCCAAGAGGGAGGTGGAGCGATGGAGAACCTTCATCCAAGAATGCAGAAATTTGGGCAGGGTCCATTGAGGTGTTCTCCTTGTTGCGGGATTTTATCCCCTAAGGCTCTTGGGTGGAACCCTAGTAGACTAAAAGTTGTCTAACTCAAGAAACATGCACACACACAGCCATTATGCTAGAAAAAGCTATTTCTAAGGTGAGAAGGGCGTACCTCAGGTCCTACATTCAGGTAGTTCCTCAAGGGTCCAAACCCTTCTTCACGTCCCTTCCGCTCCTTTGCCCTGCAAAACCAACAATTCCAAAGAATGCAGCAGTATATGGACAAAGATTTATATGAAAATCATCTTTATGTTATACTAGAAAGGAGTTAGTTATAAACTTTTAGACATCCATTCATACATGAAATTCAAATATGAACATCATTCACATAAAGAAAGCATATCGGGAACAAGACGTGTTTCTTTATTAGACAAATAGAATAGTACAAAAAGAGCAATATCACTTGGACCACTTCTGCAGGCTCAAAGCTCCGCCTCCTTCTGGATCTGTCCTGCCTCAAGCCTCTAGTAGGTCTCCTTCCAATACTCACTCCAAGATGTCATAACTAAGGGATGAACATCAAATCACAAGGAAACAAGGGTTTCCTGTACCAAATGGGGGAAGTGCAAAAGGCACAAGGGTCTTCAGACCTGATCAGGGGGAAATCTCAGTATAATAACCTTTCTCTATATTCTCTCCTCCCTTAGGCCTTCCCTTTGGTGTCTTTTTATACCAATTCCAAAGTAGTTTTTTAGTTAGGAATTGTTTGGGAACAGTTGAGACCACAGGCACTAATAGGTGATCAGCAAGTAAAACCCGCGATCTCCGCCCAAAAATAAGGAGTTTTATATTTTTTTAAGTGTTTTAATACATATACACGGGTTGGGTATATATGAACCCGCGTATACACGCGTTTAACTCAGGGCAATGTCGCGTACAAGGAATAAAACATTGTTTTTTAGATTTTGGACCAGGTCTGGAAGGAGGGGTTGCCCTAGGCCATGAGTGTAGTATCACAAACCATAATAGTGAGATTTGGAGCTATAACAATATCCTCTAGTGTAAATACTTTCTTTGCAACATACTCAAATCAAGTCCTATCATGGTCAAGATTAAGGTCGTCCAACGTTTGCATTATGACGTCACCAAGAGTTTCTGCGCCCGGGGTTTCCTTATCACCGAGGATTTTGGTGCCCTCCACAGCCTTCGTGCCAAGGGTTTTAGTACCTTGTGCACTTAACTCCACAGGGTTTGTAATGCCCTGTTCTTCCAATTCTTCAGTTGATTCAGTACCCTATTCATTTAAACTAGCAGGGGCTTCAGTACCCTATTCATCAAAAACATTGAGGGTTTCGACGTCCTGTTCATCAAAATTTTCGAGGGTCTCCATGTGCTATGCCTCATCATCCTCATGACCCTCTGCCTTAACTTCACCTACACTTGGTGTCATCTTCTTCTTTCTTAATCTGTGAACAAAGGTAGAAAACAATATGTCGTCTTCCTTTTCCACGTTTTCTTCATTTACCATGGTGTGGGACGCTGCATCTACAAGTACTGAAAGATTGTGGTCTTTAGGTGAAACCTGAGGCGATTCATCAATCACAATCGGAAAGCTTGACCGATACTAATTCGTCCCTGGAGAGACAGTCTTTTTCTTTGTCGGGGTTCTGATTTTTCTTTTCTTTGCCGAGGGAGGAATGTCTTCGACAAACTTCTTTTCTACTTGCACTGGTGTGATTTTACCCTTTTTCTTGGCAGGGGACAATGTCTTTGCCTTCCTTTTCTTGCTTGCACTTGTGCCAATAGACTTCCATGCACTCCTCACCCGAAACTCCTTTAGGAATGCCTTTCAGGTCACTCCCCTTTTATTCCAACACTTCTTAACAAGGATTGTGATAAGCCCATGATGATATAGCTTATATGTGACTTGGCTTGCGTCCCCACTTTGCACACCTTTCGCCATTTTCTCAAGACTTCATGAGTAGGTAGTAAGGAAAATTAATAATTTTCTTCGACTCAAAGTGCAAAAACAACCTGATATGTTACACAAACGCTAATGTGTAGTGTCCCTTGCAGGTCAAGAATTTATGTAGTATGTATAGGAAGTCTCACATTTTTCGATCATGGCGCTCTGCGAAAGCCCTATCTTCTAGTCAACTTTGAGCATTCTGTCAATCACAAATCAATGCCATTGTTTCTTTTCAAGCCACGCCCTTTTGAACCACTGCTCCCCTATAGTTGGCAAGCCTGTAGCTCAAGCAATGGACTCCTTTGTGACTTCAAATTCTAATGAGGCGACCCTAGCTCAACCTCCTTCAAATGTCTTCGCAAACTCTAGCACCACAACCATATTGAAGCCATCAAAATTTTGCAAAAATGGAAGGAATCAGGATTCTTTCAATAGTGCAAGACTGTTCCAGTATTCCACAGTCTTCTCTATCTCCTTCAAGGTCGATGGCTCATTCCTTACAGGTGCCATGTTCGAATTTGTCACAATTCCCTATCACAACCTCAAAAGGATTTCAGTGAGCAATACCATCGGTTGCTAAGAATTTTATGCTAGAGGTTCATCCATCCTCTGTCTTCTCAGTGCCATCCAACCAATCATGTTTAATGATAAAAGAATGGCTCCTTGGATCAGATGCAAATATGTATCATCTTGCTACGAGTGAGCAATAATGATTGGATGTGGTGGAGGCTTATGCAGCAGTGGTGTCATGATCATAATGATCGGAATATGAGGTAAGACAATGATGAACAAGTGATAGTAGATTATTTCAAAGGAGGTGAGTATGAGTTTTCAGACAATCTGTACTATCCCACGGTCTACCTCATAATTCAATTAAGACATATTTCAGTACTCATTAAAAAAATTAGATTTCAGAACCAAATATATCTTGCACTTTAAAAAATTCCTAAGTCAGTAAATGATAAATCAAAGTATTAAGTAAAATATATAATGTTATGATCTATCAGTGCATGAATCACTCATGTGCAGAGTAATACAATTCCATAAACATTCTTCATAAGACACTCCTGGACTGTGTGAAATTGGTTTTGCACTTGCTTCCATAGTTGGTCACGCTCCTGCACTGATCCTGCTTACACTGCACCGTGCTTGCACTGTGCATATTTCACCAGGGATTTTACCAAAATAACAACTCTGATAAAACACAATTCAATAGCTAGACTTTTAAAAAAAATTGCCTCAATATAAAAGAAAAGTTTTATCCGCCATCCTTTGGTGTTTCATGAGAATTCCTTCTAGATTGACTGCATCAAATTCTGCAATACATTTATGAGGGAATAAAGAAGTGGGAAAGGGGTAATTTTTAGAATGGGAAGGAACATTACAGCAGGGATTCCAAGAATAATATCACCAAGAGGGGTAAACGAGAATGGGATGTGGAAAAAATTCAAGGGAGAAAAGAGGGACTTTACGGAATCAGATAGGGATAATTTTTTTTAGAAGAAAAAGGAGTCTGATTCATTATGGGATTCAGAAAAGAAAAATAGTGGGAATGACGAAATGGGAAATAGAAGAAAGGCATAATTTTATCTTCAAGGTCTGGCTACATTGGTGATGGAAAAAGTAATTGCATCGGAATTAAGCGTTTACTTGGATAAAAATTTCCATGCTAGTTACCCCAAACTTGGGTAAGGGCTACGTTCCTTGAACCTACTTCTTCTTGGTGGTAGCCAACATATCTAAAAAATCAAGTAACATTCCATTTTTATTGAAATTTCGATCTTCCTACCAGCATGTTGGTTTTCAGGTTGATCCTTCCGCAATCATGTCAGTCAACTGATTTTCATAGTTACAAGAAAAATAAAATTACTTTTTATTTTTGTACTTTTTTTCTTTTATTATTTTTTTTCAATGAGGAAAAGAAAAAATCAAATCTTCAACAGGTTGGTGTTACCACCTACTAACTCCTTTTCATATTTCTATTGGACTTGTTGCATAAGATCTCCTTTAGTAAGGGGCTAAAAATATACCTTCAATCTATGCCCATTTACCAGGAACACATAATTTCGTCCATCAATAGTTTTAATCTCTACCGCTCCATTTCCAAACACTTTGATCACCTCATAGGGTCCCATCCAATGTGTGTGGAATTTCCCTTTAAAATATTTGAATCTAGAATCGTAAAGGAGCACCCAATCACCTAGTTGGAATTGCTTCTTCTCGATGGACCTGTCATGCCACTTCTTGTGCTGTTGTTGAACCAAGATGTTCTACTGAACAACGTCCCTTTTAAATTCATCTAACTCATTCAACTGTAGAAGACGTTGTTGTTGTGCTTCAGAGAGATCTAGCCACAATTGGACTTCAGTCCTGAAAGTCTTGATCTGGAATTATATTAGAAAGAGGACTTGTTTCCCGTACACCATCTCATATGGTGTGTGTCCTATGTTGTTCCTCCAAGTGGTTCGGTATGCCCACAATGCTTCCAGTAATTTTTCAGCCCAATCCTTTCTATGAATATTTACTGTCTTTGTGAGGATGGACTCAATCACCTTGTTTGTGGACTCCACCTGACCATTTGCTTGCAGGTGATATGGTGTAGATTTCTTGTGCCATATTTTGTATTGCTCCATCACACCCTGTACCAAATTAGAAATAAATTGCGGTCCATTGTCATAAATAATTTCTCTAGGCACACCAAATCTAGTAAATATTCTAGTAAAAAAAAAACAACAACAACTCTTTCAGTAGCAAAAGAAACAACTTTAGCTTCTACCCATTTTGTAACGAAATATGTACAAACCAAAATATGCTTTTTATTTAATGATGTTGGATTTATTGGTCCTACAAAATCAATGGCCCATTTTTCAAAAGGATCAGTCATAACCTAAGGACATAAAGGCATTTCATTGGTTTGATTAGGTTTCCCAATTCACTGACAGTTGTCACATCACTTGATGTATTGTTTGGCATCCTTAAACAAGGAGGGCCAAAAATAGCCAGATCGTAACACTTTGTATGCAATTCACTTATTGGTGAAGTGACCCCCGCAAGGTTAATCGTGGGCATATTTTAAAATATCAAACACTTCTTCCTCTCTTACACATCTAGGGATAATGAGATATATACTCCGATGTAAAAGAGGTCTCCTTAAATCCAGGAATATGCAGTGCTTTTCTATATGATATTCCTCTTTTCACGAGCAGATAAGTGAGGTGGTAATTTTCTAGTGACTAAATAGTTAGCTATGTCAGCAAACCATGGGGATTTTGTTGACACAACAAAAATGTGATCGTCAAGAAAAACATCATCAACAGGAATTTCTTCACCAGGATTATTTAATCTTGAAATATAATCTTCTACTACATTAGATTTTCCTTATCTATCAATAATGGTAATATTAAATTCCTGTAACAATAATAACCACCTAGTCACTCTACCGCTAGTTAATGATTTATTCATTAAATATCTTATTGTGGAATGGTCATTATGCACAAAGACTCCATATCCTGTAATATAACTTCTGAATTTATTAATGGAAAAAATTGAAGTTAAAAATTCTTTCTTAGTAACTGTATAATTGAGTTCAACGGGTGACAATTTTTTACTATTGAAATAAATAACATAAGATTGTTTATCTTCTTCTTGTCCTAAAGTTGCGCTATTAGCAGTATCTGAGGCATCAAAGGAAATATGAAATGGCAAGGACCCATTTGATCCTCTCAAAACTGGTGCCTAGACTAGTTTTTCCTGACTGTTGGCAAGCTGTGGACCAAGAAAACTCACTATCTTTAGCCAAAAGTCGGAAAAGGGGGGTGGTTATCCTAGAGAAATTCTCAATGAATCTCCTATAGTAGCTCACATGTCCTAGAAAACCTCTCACTTCCCTTTGAGTTTTAGGTATAGGAAGACTCAAATAATTTCTATTTTTGCAGGGTCAACCTCGATACCTTTGTCAGAAATAAGATGGCCAATAACCACCCCTACCTTGCACATTAATCTGCATTTTTTGTCACTCAAGGTGAGATGAGCTTCCTGGTAGCGAGGAAGCACTTTTTCTAGATTCTTGAGGGATTCTTGAAATGAATCACCAAACACAGAAAAGTCATCCATATAGATTTCTACACACTCAAGGTCAGAAAAAATGGCCATGACCGCCCTTTGAAAGGTAGTCAAGGCATTAAATAGCCCAAAGGGAAGCACTCCATAAGAAAATGTACCCCATGGACATGTAAAATTATTTTTGTCTTGATCCTCGAGTGCAATCTGTATCTATTTATACCCGCTAAAGCCATCTAGAAAAGAAAAGTACTTCTTACCAGCGAGGGTATCGAGTACCTGATCGATGAAAGGAAGGGGGAAGTAATATTTGAGAGTGGCTTTGTTCAATTCTCTGTATTCAATACAAATTTTCCATCTCCCATCTTTTTTTGGGACTAACACCAATGGAGAGACCCATTGGCTGTCAAAAATAGGATAGATAAGATCAGCATCTAAGAGTTTTTGCAATTCTTCCTCTACAACATCTCTTAGAGATGGGTTCATACGCCTTTGGGGTTGTCAGACAGGTCGGGCTCCATCCTAAATATAGATGTGGTGGGTACAAGTTTCAGGAGGGATGCCTTTCATATCTTCATAGCCCCATGCAAAGGCATCAAGATGGTTCCACAACAAATTCACAAGCTACTCTTTTTGGGAAGAATCCAAGTCTAAACTGATATGCAAGGATTTACTTAAACTAATCTCAATAAGAGTGGTATCAAGCTCAAGATTAAACAGAGGTGTCACTAGACATGGTGGCAAGGGAAGTAGAGAGTCATGACTTTCCTCAAAATCTACACTACAAATCTGACTTAATGACTCAAAATTGGGCCTGGTGTCTACATTGTTCAGGAAGTCTTGAATCTCATCCTCTTGTGAGAACTCAGCATTCTGATGTATCAAGGAAATAGGCTGAGTCTCCTCATCGCTACTGTAGTCTAACCATCAAGTGTCTCAGAGATCCTGAATGGATCTAGTGGGTGGATACAAGGTGGCCTTCTTCCTGGAATCTCTGTTGGATACCTATACCAATAGGTTTCATATTTCATGATTGGAAAATTCAAATGCCAAATATGCTCTACTTTGCTGATTCAAAGATCCCATATTTCCAAGGAAAGACAAGGTGTGTACATGCCTTCATGTCTATTAAAGTTTTTTGATGGATGGTCCAACAATCTAATCTGGATCATGCCATATTTCAATTTTTGTTGTAGAATAGAGAAAGAAA
>APFE030666272.1:83110-100485 GCA_000404065.3 Pinus taeda | reverse complement strand
GATTAAACAATTTGGACAGATTTCATTCTCTACTCTACAACATGGAAATTGAAAACATGGCATGATCCAGATTAGACTATTGGACCATCCATCAAAATTGAGTTGTTATCAAAATTGAGACAGACATTGTCTTCTTAGGGAAATATGGGATCTTTGCATTATCAAAGCAGAGCATATTTGGACCTTTGATATCCAATCATGGAATATGAAACCTATTGGTATAGGTATCCAACAGGTTGTGATAAAAACCTTCTACCATAGTCTTCCCTAGAGTGGGAGGGTGTGCTCTCCAATAATCTGTGGCCAAATAATGATAATTGGGATCCGTCAACCAATTTGAGCTAAATTTGAATGGTGCTCTGGGTTTTTGAAATGGGCTTGCTAATTCTAAGTAGATAGAGGAGTGGTCAGAGATATCCCCAAATCCTACCCATTTTCGATAGTTTGACAAGGTTCCAAGCAAGTTTTCCTTAATGAGGAAGTGATACAGTCTCTGACCTAGATAAAATTCTCCTATTCTTCTATTGCATCAGGTCGGTGGCTTCTTATTCATGGGGATATCAATCATATGGTGTTGTTCTAGAATTTGCTCCATAAAATCAAATAGGGGATCCAATTGAGCATTATGTCCCCAATATTCCGTGTGACCAATTGTGAAGTTGAGATCCCCACCCATGATAAGATTGTTGGAATTAGTCAGGGAAAGATGCATTAAGAGGTTCCAAAAATTGACCTTGCTGAGATAGGGTGCATATATATTGATGATTCTTAAGTCCCTACACATCTTTAAAGGGTATATATCCATGCTGATGGATCAAGAACCCCCCTATGTTTTGATGAGGTGGATAGAGCGGGTATTGATACCTAGTACAATACCTCCAAATTGACCATTGACACCAAGAGCATGAAAACACCAACTTGGCTTCATACAGAGCAAAACCAAGATGATCAAATCCACCTTCCCTAGGATTTATTATAAAAAGATGATGTCAATCAACTCAGAATCTAGTAGTCTCTTGAAGGCTATTTTTTAGTAGGGCTAGGCAACCCTCTATAGTTGAAGGACATCCACTTCATGGATGAGATCGTGGGAGGGTGTTCTTTGCTCTAAGAACCTTTTCAATAGTGAATTGTCCACCCAGGGCCACATCTGCCCTAGTAGGGATAATATCTCTCAAGATCAATGACGGATGCCCCTAAGGATCTTGGTGGATTTAGAAAGGGGGATAAGCACAATCCTAGATGACTCAGGTGGGAGAGATACCTAGGAGAGGAGGATATATGGATGAGAAAGGTAAGCTGAAGTGGAGAGCTCTAGATATGAGATGGAGGAATGACCAGCGATAGTAGGAGGGGCAGTAGAAAAAATAGTGTTAGGTAGGTCCAAGGGACAAGTGAGAGGAGATGTAGAGATGCAAGAAGTGGATGCAAATGAAACATGTAATTGTTGTGCAGTGCTAGATAAAGAAGCCAAGGAGAAGAGAGGAGAAAGTGTACTTGAGGAGAGAGTGGTCGTAGAAGTAGCTCGAGATCTCGCCATGGGAAGAGAAGGAGGTTGCGAGAGACAAATACAATCGGTGGAGTAGAGCCCCCATCCATAGCCTATGGTCAAGTAGAGCGAGGATTTTGATCGCCCACTAGAGACACCTTAGTTCTCGGAGCATCTGTGCCTTTAGAAGGTGATGGTGTCGAAGTTACTAAAGTGCAATCTCTGAAAATGTGTCCAACCTTATGACACCTTCTACACCTAAAAGAAACCCCCTCATAATCAAGGATCTATATACGAGTGAAATTTTTCCAATGAAGTGTGATATTCTCTTCCAATCCTTCCTGACTTCAAGGTGAACCAGGATACGAGCCAATGATTTATTTCCTGATGTGGTATAGGACTTTTCATGGTCTAAGTAAATGCCGAGGGAATTTCCAATGCAAGTAAATATATCCTCTGATTAGAAATGCAATGGAAGCCCAAGTAGGCAAACCCAAATTGGTCCAACACCTAATTTCTCTCTCTCTAGATCGAGAAGAGGGTTCTATCCCTTAAGAAGCATCGGAGCCATTTCGGTGTGCCAAAAATTGGATAGGATCCATTCAGTGTATTCCTTCCTATGAAAACTGAGAGCGAACCAACCTCACACGAAAGGGGTCATAGTTGGTAGTTCCTTAAGCAAATTTCCCCAGAAATCCATAGCACAGAGGCGAAGACATGATTCAAAATATGTTCTGCCCCTAACATGACCCACCAATACCTTGTTCATTGTATCCACCAATTCACCCATATTGACTCTTTCCCCAAAATAGAGAGAGAGTTCCTTGCGTGATGCCTTTACGCACTTGTTGTTCTTTGCCTTACTAGATCGAAGTGGTGTTAGATGATCCTGGAAGGTGTCCTGGGAGCCTTTTGAGTGTGCCTACTGGGAGAGAGTACTATACCGAGGATTGACAATCGAAATGTAAAAATAGCTGGAATGGATGGATGATCGCCCCATATCAGAGTTAGGGTTTGGGAGGGTGGATGGATTCGTAGGTTGGGCGAGTAATCTACCAGCATGTAAAAACCCTAACGAGGAGGGATGGACTAGTGAGGAAGGTTGCAGGGATGTATCAGGTGAAGGGAGATCAAAAGATGGGGAGGGGCTTATGCAGGAGACCAAAAGATTGAGAGTGGCAGGTGATAGAGGTGGGAAATTGAGACCCGGACAGGCAGCAGAGAGAGAAATGAATGATTGGTAGAGCACAGAGGGTCTGGGATCCACAAGGATAGATGGTGGTCCCATCCACAATAGTGGAGATGTGCATGGTGGTCTAGAGTCCTACACTTCTGGCATAGCATGAGGGTGTGACCAAATAGGCTCTTATGGATTCGGGTCAACCAAATAATTGACAACAGGAATATTCATTTTGACAAGCTATCGATAGAAATGGGATCAGGGTAACGAACCACTGAAGAGGTAGGAAGCAATCCACAAACCTGTTCAGTTGTGTTATATTCTTTCCATGAATAACCTACGTAGTGAATCGGGGGGTTAGAGGGAGGGGCGGAGGCCCCCCTTCATTGCGCCGATTGTGCAGTAGGGGAGTCATAGGGGGGCAACATCACCTATTGTCCAAGGGGTTTGAGGGGCAAGTTGCCCCCCTCTACGAGGTTTGGGGCAGCGCCGAAGGAAAATTTTATTTGGACCCTATATTAGGTTGGACGAACCTACCTATGATTTTCGGTCCATGGTATTGGATGCTTGGAAATGTATAAATATGTATTGTAACATTAAAAGGAACATAATGAAAAACCAAGATGGTAGTCCCGCTTTTGGGATCTAAGGGAAAATATCTATGTATATGTGTTTTATGTGTTATGCTCTTGCATTGTTTATTTTCCATGTTTTAGAATTTGTATGCAGGTAATTTCTGTACGAGATTAAAACCTACAAAACCATCATGATGATAGTGCCACTCTGCAAGTTGATGGAGAGAGCAACAACAATGACAACAACATGTGTTGAAAAGTGTGCAACAGGAAATGTTAAATTTAGAAAGTGCTAAAAATAGAATTGCTAAAAATAGCACTTCTAAAAATAGCATTTATGGGTCCCTTCCTACTTTTAGCAGTCCCTGGTCTAACTATAGGAAGTAAAAACGAATTTGGTCTTAACAACAGTTTAAATTATTAATTAATTAATATCCATGTGTTAATTAGTTATGGAAAATTAAACTTGAAGTCTTTGTGAGAACATGGAATTAGTTGTCCCACTGATTGAGGAACTTACCATTGATTCTTTCCACTGATTGAGGAATTAAGTATGAGTTCTATAATGAGAGAATCAGTTGACTTAGTTTAACTTAGTCAAGTCCAGTTATATTATTTTAACAAGTTGTTAAAATAATGAGTGATAATTTGTTGATGCTTGCATGCATGTGACAACTATTATTTTCAGATAACTGAGTATTTCGTCATGGATAACTGATGCATGGTAGTTCAGATAGAGACCCAATGAGGGACAGTGTACTAACAGATGCTAGGATATTTCTAGTAAGTATTCCTTGCATGAGGAAGGAATCTATTTTCTTCTATGACTACGTAGTTGGACTTGAGGTGACAGCAGGTATGTTTAGGCCAACTTACGGCCTATATATTGAGGCCTGGGTAGTCCACGATTTACATCATCAGATTAGAGAGAGAGCATGATAGCTTTTGAGTTGATTGTTTGTGTAGGTTGTTGAGGATTTCCACTTGATTGATAATACAGTGTTGGGGTTTTATGTTGGTGCTTTCCCTAGTGATATATTCTGTGTTATGTGTGATTGATTTCTTCTTATCATTTATATGTGTTCATGCTTGATGTTTCTCATGTTCAATTAAGCTTCCACAAAGTTTATGGTAGATGTAGATCTAGTATTATTCTTTAGTACATTGCATATATCAGTTGGATCTGCTGGTGAAATTGCTACGTGATATCAGCGAACTAGCTGATTTGTAGAGAAAATTCTACATGGTATCAGAGCACAGGTGATCAAGGAAGAATAGTATAGAAGAAGGAATTCGAAGTTTATTATTCAGGATATAGATCTCAAGTTCTTATCACATCTATTTCAACGATGGTGTTCTATGGTTTGAGGCTTGAGTATGCCCTTGATGGCAGCTCAAACTATATATCTTGGAAGGATCGCATGGAGGCAGTATTGGAAGATAATGGCCTTAAGGACTTCATTGATCAAGAAGTCCCTAAGCCTACTAATGCTACTTAACTGGAAGAATGGAAGAAGTGTGTGGCTAGAGCTAGGAGAATTCTCTTCGAGGGAGTGCGAGATCACATTGTCTCAAGCCTCCATGAGAAGGAGACTCCACATGCAATGTGGAAAAAATTGAAAGATTTATATCAGAATAACAGTGATTAGAGGAAGTTAGCACTGAAGGACAAACTTTGAAATATCAAGTGTGAAAAGGATGAGATGATATCTATGTATCTAACTAAGCTAATCACATGGAGGGACGAGATTGCAAGTGTAGGTGTCATGATAACTGATGATGATATGGTGAATCTAGCACTCCTTGGCCTTCCTAAGACCTAGCATAGCTACCAGGACTCAGTTAATGGAAGGGATAAACTGCTAGATTGGGAACGACAATGGTTGGATTTGATGTAGGAGGAGATTTCTTCATCCTTGGAGGATGAGGAGAACTGTGCCTTAGCGAGTAAGGCAAAGAAGAGGAAGGAGAAGGTTTCTATTTCTAAATCCATTTCATCCAATGGTGGGATAAGGTTGACAAATCGAAAGTGTGATGCTTTCATTGTCATGAGGTGGGCCATTATGTTGCAAATTGTCCCCAAAGGAAATCCAAGAAGGGATCCGGGGAAGGATCTAAAGGTGAGGCACTTGCTTCAAAGTTTGAGTTTGATTTCACACTCTTCGCATGCATGGTTTCACCCATGATGGGAAGTGGTTGGTTTCTTGATAGTTGAGCTTCTTTCCACATGACCGATGACAAGAGTTTGTTCAATACTTTGGAGGAGAAAGATCTCCAGATACTCATAACGATGGGTAATGATGAAAAGTATAGTGTCTTAGGTGTAGGAATGGTTATTTTTCAGAGGGAGCATGGAGCTCGCCTTACCTTGACCAATGTCAAGTATGTACCAGGACTGAAGAGAAACTTGGTGTTGATCATGATGCTGGAAGATAGACTCTATGATGTAGTCTTCAGTAAGGGAAAGGTTTTCCTTAGAAACATCATCACTAGACAGGTGAAGCAGATTGGTTCAAGGGTCAAGAACCTGCATGCTCTTGAGGTTCAAGATGCATGCAAAGCCTTGAGCAGCAAGGCAACTAATGGAGACTTGGTGGTTGAGAGGGAGGGTATGTTACCTCTCAACATGCAGTGCCAAAAGAAGTATCAAATGATTGTGGAGGAGCCATGATTGGTGCAGTAGCTTCAGGTGGTTATGGAGAAGCCACAACAGGAGAAGCTAAGTGGAGATCAAGTAGAAACATCTACTCATGCATAGACCTCCAATAGGGGGAAACTTCGAGCCAAGTGGGCAGAGGGATCACATGCAGCCATACCTCCAGGTAGGAGGTGGGGTGATATAAAGTGATCGTCCCAAGGAGGAGGGGCAAGATTCGTACCCAACCTCTTGGATGAGACCTTGCTGCAGGAGCCCCAATGTGGAGTAGCATGAACTGATTGATTTGGTAGAGATAGATGTAGATGGAGTGACAGAGAGAGCTATAGTGTAGGGAATCCCAAGACAGCGCAAAGCATGCAGGCTGTGGCAATGCGAGACGCACAAGTGTGTTGCATAGTGCAGGGTAGCACAAAGAAGGGTGCAACGGTGCGAGATGCATGGAGATGTTGTAGTAGCGCAAAGGTCAGAGAGGGAGCACTTGTCAACAGCAAGTAGAGCTTTAGCATCGGAGGCTCATCAACAAGGTACACTTGTAATTTTGTTCACTTCCTGTCACAACAAGTCAAACTAGTTGCTTGATCAAATCATCATGTATAAACATATCATATCTGGTTAGCTCAAAACATGAACATCATAATCAAAATCATAGATTGCATGTAACCATCATAAACCAGAATGATAGATCACATGTAATCATCATAAACCAGAATCATAGCTCACATGCATAATTAGAACTGAAATAAAATACTAATACTTATCCTTTAATTTATCCTTAACTTCTACCTTTATCTTTTTTCCTTTCTACACACACCAGATTAGCTTCCATAGCCAACCAACACCTAGTTCCTTCTCTTCAATCACGTACACATACACACAATGTACATCACACATGATGTACAACACCACACAATGCATACATCTACACTTTGTATATATCATGACACATACACCTACACCCAATGTACAACACAACACAATACACCTACATCCAGTGTATAACAAAACACATACACCTTCACCTTGTGTACAACACAACATAATACATACACCTACATTTGGTGTACAACACAACACCTACACATGCACCCAGTGTACAACACAATACATATACATACATAAAGTACAACATAACAAATATACATGTCACAATAACATGACTATGAAATGCACATACAACGTACCATACGTACAAAAAACATGTACAACATGCACATAATACCACATGTGCACAATACAACATGTACAACATGCACACAATACCACATGTACACAAAATGACCTGCACAACGTGTACACAACACCCCATGTACACAAAACCACATGCATGACATGTACACAACACCACATGCAGGACATGTACACAACACCACCTGCACACAACGCCCCATGTACAACATGTACACGAGACCACATGCACATAACACCCCATGAATAACATGTACATGTCACCACATGCACACAACACCACATGTACATTCATACACACAACACCACATGTACATAGAACCATATGAACAACATGCACACCACTTCAAATGTACACAATACTGCATATGCAACATGCTCAAAGCATTGTTTTTACACAACACCGCATATGCAACATGCACAAAGCACTGTATATACATAGCACCGCATATCCAACATGTGCACAACACCATATGTACACAAGACCACATATCCAACATGTGCACAACATCATATGTACGTAGCACCACATATCCAACATGCGCACAACACCATATGTACACAACACTTCATAAACAACATGTACACAACACCATCTATACATAATATTACACAAACAACATGTACACAACACCGCATGCACGCAACAGCCCAAGTGCAACATGTACAACATATATACAACAATACTACTACACATCCATAGACCACACGCTGACTCTATCAAGAAACCTTTCTTCTAGTGTATTTCCACCATTCATGCTTGTCCCAACATGCCGCAGACTACTGCTTTCATTCTATTGATGTATCTATCAATGTTACATATCATAGCATAAACATGGACATATTATATCCACATAATATCAGCTCATATCCACATGATATTGACCTTGTAAATCTCTTAGCGTTACTCTTACCACTTGATTCTTCATAAGACTAGGAACCTCTTCGTGCCATTCACCTGCATAAACAGTCATTCCTCCACAAAAATGATTCTGGATGACCATGTCAGACAACGACATACATACATACATATATACATATAAACGTCAACATAAAACAATCATGACCCCTGGTGACCCTATCAGAAAACTCTCTCTCTCTCTCTCTCTATATATATATATATATATATATATATATATATAAGAACTAGCACAAAAAAATCATAATGACCCTATTAGTTAACAATATACATACATACATACATATATGGATACATAAACATCAACATAACCATAGTCATAACACAATTACTAGATATCGTAAGCTCTAGGTTTAGATAACTCCCTTTATCCATGCAATTCATGCACAACATTGAGAACAACAGTTCCCAACTTAGCCAAGGCATCTGACGCCTCAAACCCACTTTCTTTACCTTTCTCATGATTGTGTAGCCACCATCCATTTATCCAAATGGACCCAACCAACTCAACGAGTTGTCATATTCTTACCTTCAACTTCCTTTACTTATGCACTGAGCTTCATCTGAGTCTTGCATTACATGTTGGATTTCATTTAGCTCTCCCTAAGCTCCATTAACTTTCCTATTTCCCAATCAATTCCCATGACCCTCAAAACATAAAAAGAAAGAACAACAAGAAATAAAGAAGAAAACAATGAAAAACCAATAGAAATATGACATCACAAACAAAGTGGCATGGCCGTGCACCAAACATAAACAAAAATTTCAATCAAGCATAAACAAATCACAAAAGACCAAAATCACAAAACTAACAATAAAGACCATGACTCAACCCCATGGGTTCCTAATGCCTCCAAGGGAAATTCAACCTGAACCTTCTTCAAGATTTCATGGTAGTCTCTTTTTCCATGCAATTCCCTGCATCCTATTGCCATGAACACATAATTTTCAATGTATAAATAAATATAACAATACATCAATTACCTTACTTTTTTGTGCCAAGGACATTGCCTTGCAACTGAACACATCCATGCCATCTCTCAAGGGACTCCAATTCCCTTGACATCTCCAGCTATAACTAGACACCAACTGTCATACTTGTCAAATACATTTCCATGAATATAGTACATATCCACATAACATCAAACAAAATCTAGGTTAAGAAGACTTCCTATATTCCAAGCATTCATTTGTTTGGAATTGTGGTTTCCAAACATAGCCAAAGGAATTCTCACTAAGTTCCTTTATTTTACCTTTTTAACTTGTTGTAATTGAGTCTTACTATGTAATGTCACATCACCCACATGTTAGTTATATAAACATTTCAAATATTACCTTGTCATTATAATACCAAGCATGTTTCCCTGCAACTACTCACAAATGTTAGTCACATGTTCTAAGATCGAGATATCATGTATACTAATTTGAAATCAACCTTTACCAAGATGAACAATCATGTCATAACCAACAAGCAACTCATAGTCATTAATCAAAATACTACAACTAGCACCTACGTACACTCAAGTACACATCAATTGTCTCAACATATATGTATTAGTACAATCGTCTTGAAACA
The DNA here is from genome assembly GCA_000404065.3 of Pinus taeda. Taxonomy (NCBI): domain Eukaryota; kingdom Viridiplantae; phylum Streptophyta; class Pinopsida; order Pinales; family Pinaceae; genus Pinus; species Pinus taeda. The sequence continues at coordinate 90,902 of APFE030666272.1, read as the reverse complement.
AGATCATTCCTTGATGTAATCTTATAGAGACCTTAATGTATCTTAGGGGAGGTTATCTTGTCTAAACAATCAATTTAGATTAACACAATATAACTTCACAACATATCAACTCAAACATAAATAAGGTCATGATATCCATGATAATAGTAAATAGCTAACATGTTCACATCACAAACTCATAAACAATTATCATTCATGCATACCAATCACATATGCCCAGCCGGTCTAGATTAGTACAACACAACATCACAAATAGGTCGCCTCATACCTGAAGGTCATAACCCTAACCATCTACATAGGCCAATACAAATCATCATGATGCATATAACATCAATATATTAAATGTAATGAATATAATAATAATGTGTATAACTACAAAGTATATAACAATAAGCCGCTACCACTCATGACTATCCAACACATGTGCATATGGCCATACTACATAACTAGAATCTATCATACTACATAACTAGAATCTATCATACTTGTAACCACAACAACGATAAAATGATAGGTTTGTATGTAACCATAATTCATATAACAATCATTAACCAACATACTTGGATGCCTAGCATACAAATTTGTATGATGATCTTCCCTTCCCCTAAGGTCTAGTGTTGTGACATTACTTTGATAATCTGCATCTCCTGTTATATCTTAGCCAACACATTAGCATCATAATATATCAATAACATCATGATGACATAACTACACACGATGACCTCATGGACAACAACCCTAACCATGAAAATGAATGCATAACAACATATAGACACTGACATGCATAACCAATTCATATACAACCAACATGCATTCAAGATGACCACATCTAGCAAAAACACGATCAACTTCTACATGACAACACAAATGCAACAATGACCACCACCATGCATACATAACAAGCACATATAAAACCTACACGCATGCATGGAAACAACATTCCACCCATCTATTCCAAGGGTTGAACCATTCTTTGATGTCACCATGTGGTATCAGATATCACACAAGGAGAATAGAAGCCAGACACCACCCAAAGAGAATTAAACCTGCTATGATACCATCATGTAACAACCTCCTCCACTAGGTAAACATGTGATGATAGGCTACTATGATGTGATTCAACTCCCCATGTATAGTTAAGGAAGTGGAACTAACAAAACCAAACCAATCTGGCCTTCCTCAAGAGCTACATACCCTTAAGGAGGAAAGCAACCCTTGTAGGTGCTTAATCCCCGAGAGAACTTTCCATTTTGTTGATATGGACCCTCAACCACTCCCATGACAAGCCATGCATGCAATTGAGGCCTTCTAGTCACTCCCACAACAAAGCATTCCCGTGACTGTATACCTTTTCAAGCAATTTTGAGTGAGAAACCCTAGGTTTTGAGCCATCGGTCTGAGGCCACTACCCAGAACTTCATGAAACTTTCATAAATGATAAACAACAATGGAATAAGGTTACCAATGAAATAATTGGTACAAATATTTTATCTAACCCCTACTATCCATGAGAAGTACTTCACCAAGCATATCACAAATATGAAATCTACAAGTCATAACAACAGATCTGAGCATAGGGGTCTTATACTTATTAGAGATTTGTAAATAATAATTTATATCTTATCACAATAGTTCCATTATGATATATTAGGTCATACATTCATTTTCTAATCAAAATATGAGAAGAGATATGCATCAAGTATGTCATAAAACATTCTCACAACCATAATATAACTAACATAAATAATACGCATATAACATCCATAAGAACCACATATGAACCATTAAATTTACATATGAAATACTAAGGAGAAGGATATCTTACTAACATATGCAAAATGCAGCCAGGTTTGGGACTTTCACATACCACTCGACCATAAATTGGGCTGAACCAAATCTTTCTTTTAGCCAATAACCCATGTGCCATATTCCAAGCATGAATGTGGGACTTGCAACAAAACCAACCAGTTTTCCTCAGGGTTTACCACAATCCACCAAAGGATTCCTAGGTCCAAACAATAAACATACAATACCTGGCTTTATTAATATTACAAAATGACCAATTAGTTACTAAAAAAACAACTAAAATTTTCATATAAATGAACATTTTTCAATCGGACAATAGTAGCTAATTTAGAGTATCTTATAATGCGACCAACTTTTAGTCATTTTTAGCTTAGTCATTAATTGGTTTCCTCAATTTTACCATCTAGTAGTATATTTAGTCATAAATTTGGTCATAAATTTTTCATTGGTTTAGTCATTAATTGTCACAATTAATGACCAAATATACAACAAAATAGATTACTACATGAATCCTTGAGAAAACCAATTAATGACCAAATAAATATGACCAAAATGTTGGTCATGTTATAAGATACTATAAATTAGGTACTAATAGTCATATATATGCAAATTTTTGTCATCACTTAAAACCAATTAATGACAAAAGAAATATGACTAAATTTTAGTTGTGTTATAAGATATTGTAAATTAGCTAATAATAGTCATATATATGTAAAATTTAGTGATCATTTTAATAAAAAATTTATCATTTGCAGTAGTCATTTATCTTTTTTTGGTATTTTCATATTCATTATATAAACGACTGATTTAGTAGTTTCTATTCATTTAATTTAATTTCATTCATAATCATTATAAACGACTAATTCAATCATATATTCATTTTATTTTTATTTATCATTAATTCATATAAACTACTAATTTAGTAGCTTTAGATTGATTTTATGTGTTTATTATTAATCAACATAAATTAATTAGTATGATTTTGCAACTAAATTTTAAAAAAATGTCATACAATGTGCATGTTTATCTAATATGATAATGCAAAGTTACATATGTTAATTACAAGACTAAATAATATTAGGCGCAAATAAAAATAATTTCAACCATATAAATTTTATTATATAAAATATCAAGTATTACAATATGAGTTTCCAACTTAATATCAGTTGGACTACAATTTACACATTAATTTTTTTTTTATCATTTCAAAACATTATCACTATGTTGCCAAAGCATTGCAAGTGAATTCACCAACTTTGAAGGCTTGACCATCAGTCTCTATGAGTGTCTTATGCAAGATATTGGCTCTAAGGGTATCACTAGAGATGTTTTTCTGAGCCAAAGGGAAGATCCAAAAGTAACAACCAAAATTAGCCTCAAACATATTATTGGGGGCCAAAATGCAGTAATTATATGACAAACCAAGGAATATTTCACATTAATCATATTCCCTTTAATATTGATTAATAATTTCTTTGCATGATCATGTAATACTAAAGTGTCAAGTAGGGTCATTTAAATTCAGTCATCCATCAATATCACCTTTGAGAGTGTTTAGTATTTAATACTTCCTATTACACACATAGTAGATCACCAACTTCAAGGATAACAATATAAACACAAAAAAAATGAAATTAAAAGAAATGCTAGGAAGTCAAATGTGACTAGTCTTGAGCAAGAAAATACCAAGCCCTTCACATTATTAAGACATTCTTAGACACTAAAATAGAGCATCCTTCCATTGCATCATTTTCACCTTTTCATTAATTTCTTTATTTGAGAACATAACTTTCAGATAAAAAATTCATTGAAAAAGGTCCAAAATCCTAACAAATTGTCAAGTGATTGTCGTATCAATTAAACAGAAAGGAAATCGTTTGATATGCTTTTAACTTGTGGAATATATTGAAGAATATGAAGCTTTCTCATCCCTTGCTCCTAATCAAATTGTAATTTGTGTGTTCCAATCAAGTAATCAATTTCCCTCCAAGATAGTTAAGAGATCACTTTGGAGAAGTACTTCTAGAAGCATTGGGATAGTAGAAATGGAATTAACTAGGAGGAAATTGAATGACTTTAGTGGGTGCTCCAAAATATTTGAACACAACTGGAAATGATTTTATACTCCCTCCACACATTTTAAAACAGAAACCATTCAGTTGCATCTCATTTATTTTCCACCTTTCTGTAATATGTAATTCTTTGAGCAAGAATAGAGCATTCATAAATATTTTCATGAAAGAGGACCCTTCATAATCCTAATAAGTTGGGATCTAATAAATAAACAATTTCATGTAGTCATTAAATTTTACATGGTATATTTCAGTGATTAAAATGACAACTTTATTCTTAATCTGATTACAACAAAAATAAATCCAACACTAAGTAGTTGAGATCTAACAAATCAAGAATTCCATGTAGTAAAGTAAACTTACATGGTAGATCCCAATTATTTGCAATGAAAACTTTATTCTTGATCTTATTATAACATAGATAAATTCAAGAGTACATACATATTTATGTATTGAACAAATTCTGAGATTTCATAGAGATATAATGATACGATTTACCTGTAGGATTTGTCTCCATCACACAGACCCCTTTTCATAATAAAATTATAAATTCCACATCTACATTCCTCGTCCCCGACATACTAATTATTTACAATGAAATACTTTATCATTGCTCCCTTGGTGCAATATCAATCCACTACTGTGGCATGGAGATGATTGGTGTCATAAAATGGTGCAGTTCATCCTTCAATATATGTCACAGAACTCTCACCTCACAGAAATCCTCTCATCTACAACAATAAGGGCCCTGTCAAATTGCCTAGTCTCCATCTCACTCATCCTGCAATAAGTGGATATTTCCATGGGTGACAAAGTGTGCTTGGACATTTAATATAAGGAACTATCACTGAAAGAAATACAAGGAAACATAATAGTTATCAGCGAGAGGAACAACCTTGCTAAGATACTTCCTAACTACATAAAGTTACTCTCAAATTACCTCTTATAATGAACAAAAGATAACACCAACTGCATATAGAGTCTTCCTATGCATGGTAGAAATGAAAACACTGTCAAAAACAACATCTAGAATGATGTTGGTCAATTTCTTCTTCTAGTCAAGGGCATGCCCAACTTTTAAAAAGTATCAAGCAGGTTAGGGTCCACCTCATCCAAGCTCCTCTTCTTCTTCTATTGTCTCTGTTTAGATTCAAAATAATAAGAAAGGTCTTGGAAATTGATTGGTGGGTAAAAGTTATCATACCATTTGGGTTCTTCCATTTTTAATCATTGTCTGTAAGCATTGAATCTAAATTACAAAAGCCATCCAGGTTCATTCTTTTTAGTTGAAATTAACATGAGATTTGGAGAGTTGTAAGGTTTAATGGATCTAAGTATATTCTACTTAAAATATAGTAACATAGTTTAAAATTATAGGAATTGAGATCAAAATCTGAGGATGAAACATAAAATATCTTATGTTCGTGATTACAAGAAATCTTAATTTCATGTAATAAAGTTTGAGGAAGGTCTAGAATTTGCATCCTACCAGAAAATTTCCTTGCATCACTCGAGCCCTTTGAATTTGGGCATGTAGAGTCCATTACACAAACAATCAAACACTAAAAAAACGTGAAAAGAAAAAATAAAATTCCATGCATTATGACCCTAGAAAAGTTAGGGACAAGTGAACTGATATGTACAATAAGGAGATACAAAATGCTTACTTGTCCATTTTCCTTTGATGAATTGTTGGCCGCAATCAATATCTTCATTATCATAATCATTAAACACTTTGTACAATAAGGACATGCAAAATGCTTACTTGTGCATTGTTTTTTATGAATTGTTAGCCGCAATCAAGATATGCATTATCATAATCATTAAACCTTAAAATTTAGATAAAATTTATGCTTTGATCATATAAACCCTCAAAATTCAAAATTGTTTATGCATAATAACAAAAATCATCTTTAGTAAAAAGGAAGAACTCTCCATAGTCCAAATTCATAGCCATGTAAACATTACCAAAATCTCAATAAGGACATGCAAAATGGTTACTTGTGCATTGTCTTTTCGTAAATTGTTCAAGCAATCAAGATTTCCATTATCATAATCATTAAACCCTCAACTCCAGACAAAATTTATGATTTAATCAAAGATCTACATTATCATAATCATTAAACCCTCAACTCTAGATAAAATTTATGCTTTAATCAAGCTGTGCATTATCATAATCATTAAACCCTCAACTCTAGATAAAATTTATGCTTTGATCATATAAACCCTCGAAATTGTTTACCCATAAGAACTAAAATCATCTTTAGTAAAAAGGAAGAACTCTCCACAGTCCAAATTCACACCCATGTAAAAGTTACCAAAATCTTCAAGATCTGCATTATCATAATCATTAAACCCACAACTCTAGATAAAATTTATTCTTTGATCATATAAACCCTCGAAAATGTTTACCCATAAGAACAAAAATCATCTTTAGTAAAAGGGAAGAACTCTCCAGACTCCAAATTCATACCCATCTAAAAATTACCAAAATCTTCAAGATCTGCATTATCATAATCATTAAACCCTCAACTCTAGATAAAATTTATGCTTTGATGATATAAACCCTCGAAATTGCTTATCCATAAGAAAAGAATCATATTTAGTAAAAAGGAAGAACTCTCCAGAGTCGAAAAGAATCATATTTAGTAAAAAGGAAGAACTCTCCAGAGTCCAAATTCATACCCCTGTAAAAATTACCAAAATCTCCATGCCAAATGACCTTGCCCTTCCTCCATCTAATCGTTGATGGTCTCGTGAGGTGTTTCCCATGCAAACTCCATGTGGGGTTCAAATCCCATGAAATCCATAGACGACGTTGATGGTCTTCCTTCTTCTAGCATTTCCATGTAGATATAGACAAGGCAGAGAAAAATGCAGTGCTACAAAAAGAAATATTTATAATGTAAGAAGCGCAAGAAATATTTATAATATAAAATAAAATATATAAATTGAAATTGGGTTAAATGATTTATTTTTAATAAGAATTTGTTATTTTGTGTATGGTGCTAAGTTAAAAAGAACAAGAAGAAGTTAAAATGATATTGAGATGAGTGTAAACTTTTAAATATGACCTCAATTAATAATAAAAAGTTAAACTAATAAAAATAACAAAACTCAATTTGTTATATTTTGATTTTGTTATTAACTTGTGAATATGCTTTGTTACAATACCATGGGCCAATACAAATGATATTGGGATGAGCGTAAACTTTTAAATATGACCTCAATTAATAATAAAAAGTTAAATTAATAAAAATAACAAAACTCAATTTGTTATATTTTGATATTGTTATTAACTTGTGAAGAGGCTTTGTTTCAATACCATGGGCCAATACCATGATTTATCATACCACAAGTCCAAAAACCACAACTTATCTCACAACCACAATATTTGATAACAATATGACAAGATTCCTAACTGTGGATATTCACCCCCACATTACGGTAGATATTATTAGCCTGTAAAAAATAGAATTTTTTACAATACCATGGGTCCATACCATGGATTATGAATACCACATGCCCAGAAAACATAAATTATTTCACAATCAATTTATTTTATAACAATATGACAAGATTTCTAGCTGTGGGTAGATATTATGTGGGTAGATATTATTAGCCTGTAAAAAATAGCATTTGTTACAATACCATGGGTCCATACCATGGATTATGAATACCACATGCCCAAAAAACATAAATTATTTCACAATCAAAATATTTTATAACAACATGACAAGATTGTTAACCATGGATATTAACTTGTAAATATGCTTTGTTACAATACCATGGGTCAATATCATGGCTTATCAATACCACATGCCAAAAAACCATAACTTATTTCATAGTAAAAATATTTAACTTAATTTAATTTTACAACATTTTTTTAATTTAATCTAAAAGGGAAAATTTTA
>APFE030666272.1:3199-62687 GCA_000404065.3 Pinus taeda | reverse complement strand
GATAAGTGTTTGCGAGATCTGAAGATAATATCACTCTGTTCAGAAATAGTCACGTCATATATCTCCCTCAGATTGTTGCAGTAACTTAGAATGTGTACATCTGTGTAAGATTGTTGTTCCATTGCGTTACTGTCCCTATTGAGTTAGTTGTTTCATATGATTGACGTTTCCTGTTTGCTGTTCCATTTATTCATGCTGGTTTGATTACTGCTGTCCCATTTACTTATGCTGTTCCATTTAAGTCCTGCTGTTCCATTTCATAATTGCTGTTCCATTTACTTTTGTTTATCCGCTTTGATTACTTTCAAGAGAAAGCAGGCCTAAGACTGTTGTGAGCCCAGCAAGACGCTGCCTGACTCCCAGATCCGTAAGCCTTTGCTTTGATTTTCCTTCTTTATCAGTTTCTAAAGGGAAGGGTTATTGGTTCCGTACCCTTGACTGATCAGATCGATTTGTGTGATTTTATCCTTGAGTTGATTTAATTATAGTTTGGTCCTTGTTTTCTTTCAATTCATTAGAACACTATACTACCGAGCATTACTTGGGCAAACAGCCTCGGATTGAGTTACTCTTTGAAAGAACAAAACGATCCCGGATTGACTTAATAATGTGGAATAATTGGTGGTGTGAGAGACCCTAGTTATAGGCCTACACCTGCATGCCTCAATGGCAGGTTCTTCGTGTTTGACGCGAGGTTTTCATCATTGGCCTCCGATTGGATGACTCTACGGGTGTTCGACATCGGCTCATTCATTCACACGCCGTAGACTGTACCTATAGTGCCTTGAGGACCATTGTCATTATTGGTGGTACCTCTCGCGTCTGTTAACAGCTTTCATCATTGGCTGGTAATCAGACGATGTTCATGCATGTTCGACTTCAGCTCACATTTTCACATGCTTGAATTTGTACTTATGTTCGGGTCGAGGTGGAGCGCAAGACCCTGGATTGTGTCTGTTGTAATCCAGGCGTGATTTTGATACATGACTCTTTCACTGGATGGCTGCGACCATACCTTAGTCTATTCATCGATCCTAACCAGATGGCTGTGTCCATACTACGGATCTTGATCATCATGTACTCTTTATGGATGGCTGCATCCATGCCACATATATCATGTATTTGAACTATCATACTATGTCTCTCAATGCAGATTCTCGGCGGCAGCTAGATATGGTCTTGTAAAGCACTTCACCTCTCTCTCTCTCTCTCGAGGCTCATGCTTTAGGGGACATCTGTTATGCAATAATTTGTCACCATTGGTCACCGTCCTTGTTACCCTTGCTTTCACACACTGGAGGACACATTTATGGACCTGTGACCAATGACAAAACTTAAAAACACTTGCATTGGATTCTCCTAAGTATGAACTTCAAAATCCCTAAAGACACCCTTTGAAGATTTTCCCTAAAAAGTGCCCTTTTTCCATTAGCGCGGGTCAACAGTGTCTAACCCGCGCCAATGTCTCAGTTCCTCCAAAGAGGGCGAGCCCATGGAAGCTCTGTCACAGAACAAAGACTGCGCAACCCAAATTTGGTCATGATTTTTGGCCAGCGCGTAGTGAAGTGTTTTTTCCTCCATTGCTCATGTAGTTCTCTGGGGAAAAATCCCATGGAAGTGGTCGAGTGTCGTCTTTTTATCCATGACAACCCAGTTCAGTGGCTATTCTCGGACAATGCCAAATCTTCAGTAGGTGTCTGGATACAATGCATACTTCCTCCTCCTCCATCTATAAATGACTGTCACCCTGGATTGAACCAACTAGTTTTTTTAGAGCTAAGGTGAGTGTTGAGATTATGCTGGATTGATAGTGAGAATTGAGAGCTATAGAGGAGTTATGCTGCCAAAATATTGAGAGAGAAGAGGTCACTTTGCAAGGCATGTTTAGCTGCTGGACCCAGTCAGAGGAGGTTCAACATCAGGCCTCTTTGGTTGTAATCTTTCTCTCTTTTTTATGAATAATAACGAATTATCATTGGTTCCCCTCATGTGTCTTTGATGATATTTGAGTTTTATATCTTGTCTGACCGATATATAATTGCATGTACTGATTTTATGCTTGTGTTTTTATTTTCTTTGCTTGTGCAGGTGTCCGTTTACGTGGAGCGTAAGGATTGTGACCAGCCAAAGCTAAAGGATGGGAGCGGCGTTTCTTCTACAACAAATAGCGTTGGATTCCAGGTAGATCATTCTGATCGATCTTTTGATTTATGCAATTAGGAACCTGCGTGTAGCGTGTGTGATTGTTGCTAGACCCGAGTTAGGCTAGTGGGATCGCCTCTGTCCGCAGAGGGGATTTACCAGTTCAACAAGGATCATCATTCTCTTTTTCACACGCATCTCAGTCTTGTTCACTTCATATTCCATTTACCTTTAATATTATCTTTCCCCCTCCAATGTTGCTGAGACTCTGTCTTGTGCTTTGATTTCTCATAACAATGATTCAACTTGGCAATGAATTCTTCAAGTGACTAAGGTTTATCATACTCAATCTAATCTTTAAATTCTAATGTTAATCCAATGACAAATCTATGAACTTTGTCTTTCTCATTTTTAAGATACGATACATACCTCAACAACTCCAGGAACTTGGTCGTATACTCCTCATCTATAATTGATCCCATCTTTAACTCATAGAACTCCTTAGCTTTACTACCATAGTACCTCTCTGATAAATATTTCTTCATGAAAAATCCCTTGAAATCATGCCAACTCAACTCTTCTATCCTAATGTCTCTAACCCCCTTCACATATTCCCACTAGATGTTTGCTTTCCATTTTAGGCTGAAGATAGCTATTCTAGCCTGCATGTTCTCTGTATAATCATGCAACTCAAAGAACTTCTTCATATTGAGTAACCATGACTCTGCATATTTTGATTTATTCAAATCTCCATCAAAGGTAGGTGGCTTTGATTTCTTGAACTCATCTAGGAAATATCCCCTGTCATTCCTTCTATAAGGGTGATAACAATGATGACCATGGTACTTGTGAAAACCAGAACTAGAATAGAACCTGTGTCTATCACCTCTCCTATCCAACATGTCCAAGAACCTACCATTTCTAATCATTTCATCCCTATCCAACCTATGCCCACCATGATACCTACTGCCATATGCCCCATTAGTCTTATCCTCCTGCCCATGGTTGATATTACAGGGTCCATATGTCCGCAAATATGACAAAATCTGAAGGATGACTACATTAACCTCTGCTTGCTTCTCCTATGCCTGAATGATCCTGTCATTATCTGCTTTGCAACTTCTTATTTCTTCCTTCAAATTTCTCAATGTGTCTGCTATGTCACAAGAGTACCCATCAACATGCTAGTCATCATATCTATATGGATAATCTTGTTAATTGTAGTCTACCATCTTGCTAGTCATTTCCAATCTTCTTCATGAAAGTATACCATGTCATCTAAACCAAACTATAAACATAACCAACATACATCAATATAGTTTAGGGGAGGATATATCATCTGCAATATCATCCAAATTAAGATGATACATCTATAATCATATTCATATAACAATATATCAACATCATGAATGACAACACCAACTGCATACCATTACCTTATGCATAATAGTCATAACCATGACACAACATGAATATATCCACATAAAGAACAATCATGCACAACAAATGCATATTTAACTAACATGCATTCATGATGAACACATTTTGACAACAACATCATCAATTTCCACATGGCGACACAACTGCAACAATGGCCACCACCATGCATACACAACAAGCACAAATACAACCTACATGCATGCATGACAACCATATTCCACCCATCTAGTCCAAGGGGTGAACCATGCTTTGATACCACTTTATAACACCCTCCTCCCATGTTTACCTAAGCTAATGAATCCACTGGGGTAAGCATGTGACGAAGAGTTACTATGATATGATTCAACTCCGAAAGTATAGTTAAGGAAGTGGAATCTAGAAACCAAAACCAAACTAACCTTTCTCAGAAGCAAAAACACCCCTAGGGTTAACCAATCACTTTAGGTGCTCAACCCCTAAGTTAAATTGCTCTCTAACTGAGATACAACCCCAGTCACACCCATAACCACTTAGTTTTCTAGATAGTTCTGTCGCAATGACCCTTGATTCTGAGGCACGTTTTTAGGGCTACGACTCATGTGTTTGCGTAGAACTTGATGAAACTTCTAGAAATGATAAATAACAATATGACAAGGCCTCCCATTCAAAACTTGAATGGGGACCTAACTTGAAAAGGCCTAGCCATGAAAAACATTTCATCAACACACATCATGAACATGTAACTATAAGTCATAACAACAAATATGAACATAGTGGTCTCATACTTATCTAATATTCTTCAGGAAGGACTAGTTCTCTCTCACAATAGTTGCATTATCATCTATTATATCATACATTCATTAAAATTCCATTTTATAAACAAAACATGATGAGAGGAACAACTCAAGTTTTTCATAAAACGTGCTTATAAATAGCATATAACCAACAGATCAACAATGATAGAACAACCATTAAAGCCACATAATGACAAGTACATTTATGCATGAAAAAAAAAACATGGAAAATAAATCTTATTAACATATGCAAAATCCAACCAAGCCAGGGACTTCCATGTACTATTTGACCATAGATTGGGTTGAACCAATTCTTTCTTTTAGCCAATCACCCCCGTGCCATATTCCAAGCATGAATGTGGGACTCAAAATAGAACCAATCAAGACTTCCTCAAGATTTACCGTGTATCCCACCAAGAGATTCCTAGCCCCAAACTATAAACATACATTGCAGGATTTTCCGCAATCTCTCCATATACCCATCAAGGGATAACTAGGCCCTAAACAAGCATGGATGCCTCCAGATATCTATACCTAAACCATGAAGGATTTGTCTGTATCCACCCTCTAGGCTTTACTATGTATCCCTCCATTACTAGTTAAGGGATTCCTAGGCCTAGTGAGGGTATTCCCCTCTAGTATTTATCATGTATCCTACCATTACTGGTAAAGGGATTCCTAGGCTCAACGAGGTATTCAAAACTAGGATTTACCATGTATCCCACCATTACCAGTTAAGGGATTCCTAGTCCTTCTGATTTTTTTCCTAAGACCACCCCACTCAGTTTCAAAACTATTTAACAATCCATCTCAACCAAGTAATATAATCCCCTCAAACCATGGTTATCTGGAAATGGAAAGGCAAGGCTGAAAACCACTTTGACACCTGGAAAAAACCATGCCAATGACAACAAGAGAACCAAAACTAGACATTCATGTAGCATGCATGCCAAAAATAACAAGGAAAATCATACATGCAACTTGATACCTACAAGTAATCCCACTGTAGTCGCTTGATCCAACTCTTCCTTGCTTGATCTTTGCTTCCCTTTATCTTCTTTTTCCTTCCTTCTACTTTCCTTGATCCAATGCTACAGTTCTCCAGGAAAAAATTATGTGTCTAAGATATGAGAGTGAGAGAGAACACAGAGAGAGATCCAAAATTGAATTGAAAAAAGTTGTGTACTGATCCTCAAAATCCTTTTTATCAATGAGGCCTCTAATTTCTTCAATTTTCCATTATTTTCTTTCATTTTCCTCCTCACATGAAACTTGTGACATTTCACCTTACTTTCTCTTTATTTCCTTTATTTTGATAAATAAAAATGTCAATTAATGCCTCTTGCATTTTCAAAGACTTTTCCATTGCCTTTGCCAATTTCCCTTAGCCATAATAAACGAAATGAATACCCACACTAAGATATTTTTTCGAACATTCAGCTTGGAATATGTGTTCCACGACCTTGGTATTATTTTTCCTTTATTAACTTTATTACATGGATTTTTAACCCAGGGATGTTAGAATAATAAGGATTTTTTATTGTTGTTCATGGTCAAAGACTAAAGAATTATGGAGGGCTTCCACATGATGAGAAAAAATATGAATAAGATTGAGAAACTATGAAGAAGAGAATCTTTGAAGATCATCACATGAAATAGTATTGGGCAAAGGGAACTGTGCCTACATAAGTTGGCCACTAGCCACAAAATTCTCAAAATGACCTTGCAAGGAGGTCTTGTGTTATTAGATTTGCTCCTTGTGAAGATGGCCATGAATCTCATCAATAGCTTGTGACAGTAATAAGGAACGAGATTGCAAGTCCATGCCACAATTCCCAAGATTTTGCGACACTGGTTTGGGTCTTGGCTGAGCTACACAATCTGAGTTGTTGAAAATTTTGGGCTTGGTGCCGAGGCAAGGTATTGGTTGTAAGTACAAAGACAGTAACAATAGGGGAACTATGCACATCTAATACATTAGTGTTTTTCAGAAATATCTTGAATGACAAAATCAACTTCCATTTTGGTCTCAACAACAAGAAGGTTTCTTGTATGTGGAAGGCCATAGATGGTAGCGAAAGGGGATGTTGTATGCAGTGATGGGTTATGAGATAAAGGAGGTCGCGTAGGTGTGGAATGAGGGGGTTCTTCAATTATCTTAGCACTGACAATAAATCCATAGGGCTCTTCATCCGTGAGATCTACAATTTAGGAATGGAAAGTGGGAAGATTTTTCTGAGCCACAAATGGAAAAAGGATAGCAAAGTTAAGAGTGTCTGGTAATTTCGGTTGGGTGATAGAAGTAGGGTCCATGGTAGAAAAAGATAAATGTAATGATCTAAGTAAGTGAGTGTTAAAGCGACTACCAATGTGAATATCAGAAGAGGAAGGCATGGAAGTTACCAAGGGAGAAAAATATTGCTGAGTGCTTCGAGCTGAGAAAAAAGACTCTTTGAATTGATTTAAAACAGGATTAAGCACCTTCTCAGCTATTTTCTTCCTAAACAATTAAGGAATCTCCCTAGGTGGCATATGCAACAACATTCCTTCCAATGAATAAATATTTTTCCCATCCCAGACTTCACAAAGGATTGCTAGCCAGGAGAGGACCTTATTGTCAAATAATTCATCATAAATGTAGAAAGTTAGTGGCTTCATGTAGAAAGTCTCCACACTAACAACTTTAGGCTAAACATAGGTAGTGCCATGGCAGATTCCAAACAATCTAGAGTTGTGAGTATTCATCTAGAATTGGTCACAGTACCCAGGTGAAAATATCTATAATGCTCACCATATCATTATACCAATTGACAAGTGATTGTTTGTTAATTTCTTTACTATTATGATCACCTTATGCTCTCCATGAGATGTAAGCATGGGCCAGTGGCTCATCGTCTGACATTAATTTGGTTGTCTCCCTTCGAGTGTGCATCATTTCATCATGGTGATAGCTATTAATAGGTAGCCATAAATAAAATAGGTGGCCTACTTATAGACATCCTCACAAGTTTAAATAATTCATTCAACAAATAGCTGCACCAATTCAATTACTCACCACTGCCGCAGGCTTCAACAACAGAGGTAACATCTAAGGTACACTGACCCTTAGTGTAATGACACGTAATATTCCTGGATATAATGTGACATGCAAACTTTATCTTAGGATTATTGATCATGTCAATGATGGCTCCTTGCCCCCCTCACTGAGTACCATACTTAGTGTAGAAATTATCGTCACCCTTCTTCCTATCCTGCTTTGAGGTATTCTTAAAAGTAGATGAGACATCTACACTAGAAGTTGACAACCCTATAAAGTTGTAAATATCATTAACGTGTATAGGGTATTCCTGGTCAGGACACAAATATCCACCGTGTAGTTAACTAATCAGGAAATTTGTGCATTTCATAATTGCTCCAATGGTACGAAAAACAAACAAGTTTCATAGATTCATCAACATAGACCTCTACAATGTCCTAAAATCCACTTTGACTTGGGAAAAACCACTACCATTTTTCTTTGTTGAGGAATCCATGAAAATTTTTGGCTTAAGTGCAGGAAATTGGAATGAGTCTCTTAGATAATTGTCGATCAATGAGGCTTTTTCATATTTACCAAGAATATCTTGCATTTCTACAATGCGGGAATATGTGGCACTTGGAGAAATGACATGCTTAGTGACACGAGTCATGGCTAAAATTCAACGAATATAAAAAATGAGCACAGAAGGATGATATTTTGGTTGAGAGGAAGAAGGACTTGACACCAGAGCCAGGGTGAAAAATTCAACCAACTAACCACCTACAATGAAAAATTTCAGCATTGCCATGCATGATATATAGAGAAATTTGGCACGATGATGATGATTGGAGAGTTAACTAATAATTATGACAAATTGTCACAATCCATTGAAATTCGGATAATATTGATGACTGTGATGTAAACCTTGGGTGGATGTCTTAAAAGACTCAAATGGCAGATGATAATTATGGCCAATTAACAGGAAATGAAAGAAAAAATGGAAATGAACAATCATAACCGATCAGAGGGCATTACGGGAAATATTATAATAATTAATTGAAAATGCTCTACTAATTATTACAAAATTTGATAGCTAGGACAATTGACACATGTTCCTCCTCGACCACAATCAGTTGCAGTGGGTCACAAGTAAACTAAGCTTAATAAAATGGATGAAATTACACTTATTTTCAAAACTACTTAAACAAACAAAATGACATGACTGATCCAATCTTAAACCTAACGAGAACCTCCTTTAGGAGATCAACAATTACTTGAGAGTTGTATTAGTCATAGAAGGGCTTTAGGCATATGCCATTCACCCACCCCGGAAGCATAATTCCATTGAGTTACACAAGCTTGAAAACTCTTAAATATCATATCTCCGCAACAAGGAAAGGACTAAGCCAATGCATTTGTAATTTCCATGGATGCTTCAAACATTTTTTTTCCTAGAGAAAGACTCGGTTGCTAATAGAGAAGTACTTCTTCTTTATGTTTCGATCATGACAGACCCTTTTTCATTTTTTTTCAACAATTTGATCAAAATCTTCCAAAAGCCTTGCTTCATCTAATTCCAATAGCTCTTGTAACCATTCCGCAATGGAATTTTCATCTTTTATATTAGTGGCTTGTGAAATAAAGATATCAAGGACAATAAACTTAGTTGGTACTACAACTTCTCTACCATAAACAAGTTGGAACGAAGTGTATTTGTGCAACCATTTCACGGTGGTATGGTAGACCCATAATGTAGCTAGTATCCATTCATCCCAATCATCTCTATTTTCAGAACATATCTTTGTAAGTCCTTTCCCCAAAATCTTATTAAAAGCTTCAACTATACCATTTTACTACAGATGATAAGGGTTATTCTCATGGTGCTAAATCATAAAATTCTACAATAACGTACCAATAGTCCGATTAATGAAATGTGACCCTTGATCACTAGTAAGGCTCCTAGGACACCCAAATATGGTAATAATATTCTCAAAAATGAACTCTGCATTAGTAGCAACAGCACAATCCTTGAAAACTGCAAGTTCAACCCAATGAGTTAATTAGTCTATTGCATTGATAATATATCAGGCATGAGGGTGTTGCACAAGAGGATTGATTGGACTAGCAAAATCAATAGCTCACTTTTCAAAAGCTTGAAGTGCTCGAATAAGATATAGAAGAAGCTCAACTTGCTGCAATGGGTGGCCAACCATATTCTTTTGCATCCTTGAATAGAGTGGGGTACCAAAGCCTAGCTTGTAGTACATTCTTGATAATGACCTCCCATGACCCCATAATGTCACTCACATAGAACATCTTCTTTCTTGTGATTCAAAATGCATCGCTGCAAAATGTGATCCAGTCTATATAATTGGTCTATAATGATTTAATAATCTGCACCCTATACTGCCGTATGTCTTTTCTGAGTTGTTATGTAATCATCAAGGCATTTACTAGTAGTAAGGAACATAGTGACATATTCTATATAATTAGGAATGGCTTCAACTTGAAATAAGTATGCATTAGGCAAATGGTCCTCCATTAATCCTCTCGCTTCTTCGGACTCTAATCAAGAAAGATGGTTAAGCCCTACATTAGTTCCCCCCAGTTTGAAAATAGCCTCGAAGGTGACTTCCTGAGACAACAAAATCCACCTACATATCCTTCCTTCCAAAATAGGTTTATTCATCAAATATTTTAGCGTAGAATGGACAGTAAAGATTCTTAAAGACCCTCTAAGTAAATAGTGCCTGAAATTTTGAAGAGAATACACCATTGCAAGAGCCTCCCTTTTTGTGGTAGTATAGTTCTTTTTAGTTGTAGAGATATTCTTGATAGCAAATTAAATAGGATGATCTAAGATCCCTTCTCCTAGTTGAGATAGAATGGCACCTAGAGTAATCACGAAAGCATCTATATGCACATGGAATTCATTGTTCCAATTTATGTAGACTAGGACCATAGCACTAGCAAGCTTCTCCATCAAAGTATCAAATGCAGTATCACATTCATCATTCCACACAAAGAGTTATACCTTCTTCAACAACATTTCTAAAGGAGGGGTGATTACGATATAGTTGTGCATAAATCGATGATAATAACTTCTATGTCCCATAGTTGAACACAACTGCTTAACACTAGTGGGTGGCAGCATGTTCAGAATAACTATGACTTTGGTTGGGTCTACACATACTCCATCCTTGCAAAAAATGTGCCAAGAAGAGTACCAAATAGAACAACAAAGATACACTTTTTCAAATTTAAGTAAATTTTCAACCATTGAAAATGATTAAACATTACCCACAAGAGATTGGAATGCTTTTTCAAAAGGTTGTATACCATCCAGTCATCCATATAAACTTCTAAAAATTTATGGATATACTCTCAGAAGGTTGCATTAACAATTCTTGAGAAGAGAGATAAAGAATTTTTAATCTTAAATGACATCATATGGTAGGAATAATACCCCTTCTTAGTTGTGAATGTGGCCTTTCCCTTATCCTCTTCTATAATACGCACCTGATAATATCCTAAAAATCTATTAGTGAAGGAGTAAGCTTCATCTCCAACAACATTTTCTAAGACTTGATCATTGAAAGGAGTAGGGAACATATCATGCACACAACCATTATTAAGGATTCAATAATCCATGGAAACTCAAATGTCATCGAATCCTTCTTATCTTGAATTATAATAGCAACATCATGTTCTAAGACCAATGGATGAAAGGAAACAATACTTGTCCTTGGTAGAGGGAACAAATTATATTGCTAAGCATTAAATATATGTTTTACAGACAAGAAGAAGAGCCAAATTAAAACAAGGGGTAGAGGTTCTAGAATATTGAGAGGATGGATAAGACCTAGGAAGGCCTCATTTGAAAGAACACTAGTGTATGGAAGCTTGTAAAAATATGCATTATAAATAAATAATAAGAACATTATAAAACATATTTGTGAGAGTGAAATTATTTGATTATCATGGACATAATTTCCTCTTATTGATAAAAGATGTAATGTTATTTGTTGGTTTCCTGATATTAGGTTTCTAAGGTATATTTATGTTACTATTGTGACTGTGATTTCTGCTCTTTAACATTATTTTATGTATTTAAATTCAATATGCAGGTTTTATTACAACCATTCAATTCAAACACCAAACAAAGATATGAAAAATAATTTCCACATATAGTGTTTGTGTTGGTGATATGGATTGGCTATAGGCCTACCATTGATAAATCATATGGTCTTAGATATGAGTTAAAATATGGGAATATCTCATTTGTACAATTTCTAAGCATGAGCACACTCAAATCATATTCAGTGCTAAGTTGAAGAAATTGGAAGAACAAATGGTATCAAGAGTCTAGGTCGAAGATGTTTGAGGAATATTGGTATCTAAGTTTTCCTACAACTCAAAAGCCTAAATATGGAGGTGTTATCCAAAATGGATATAATGAAATGAACCTCTTTTATTGACAAATCATGGGGCCAAGTTGAACACGCAATAGTCACCAAATATTGCAAGGAATATGATATATAAGAAGGTGTGCTACAAAAATGTAGGCCTATTATAGAAATTTGGATGCAAGTTGTTATAGAATACCTCAAGCTAAGACTACAAAATATAGCAATGAAATGAATGAATAGAGAAGAGTGAAGATCATGAGCTATCGATTTGCATAGGATGTTGAGCTATCAATTATTGAAGTTTGAGGATGAAACACTTAATGGACATGAGGACAAATGGCGTGAAAATTAAGATGGTACCCACTAAAATCTCAGGCAAGATTATTGGATAGGTAACAATGATCAAAAGTGAATGAATAACTCACTGTAAGTTGTTATTGACATAGACAAAATTAGTACAAGTATGTTACTAGATTTTATTATCTTATCCTTTATTTTGTTAGCATATACTATCATATCTATACTCAAATAACAATTTTTGGAAATTTTTAGTTGTTTGTCAACTTCATCAAATGGATTCCTCACTACAAAAACAATATCACTAGAGAAACCATATAAATTAAGAGGATGTTAATTGTCAATATACATCAAAACATTTACTTTATCATACATCTCAACTTGCTAAAATTAAAAAAAAAATATAAGAATTAACTAAATTACAACTTTATTTAAAATAATAACAATTATTATTATTTTAATTTTTTTGTAACTAGAGGAATTGTTAATTAGGTCAGTCTCTCACTCACATGACATATGGTTGATTCTAGCCACTACCATTACCTCCACGGCCTACGACCTATACGACCTAAGCTCCTGTTCATATATGGGGTCACATCCTGGGGATTTTAACATTCAATCTTTTAATTTACACAACATATCACGACAATAATCAACTAACTACACCGGGACTTAAAATATTATTATTGATGATAAAAATTAATAAAATAATATGTATATGATAAATACTCTAACCATTAAGATTCACCCAACTTTAATCATGGAGTTTCCTTAAATGTGTGAAAGACGATTTGTTAAAATACCAATGGGAAGTACTAGGCTCCATCAATACCACATGGCTAGAAACCATAACTCGTTTCATATGAAATTTTTTTTTAATTAATGATTTTAATTAAAAGGGAAAAGAAGACATTACGTTGGAAATAAACCTCAACATTTGATTTGTGTATATACTAATAAGAATATTCTAGAATATTCTATGGAGGTTAAATCCTTACCATCCACCTAATAATTATTGATAATAAATTAATATTGAGGAAGCTTTATTCTAAAATAGAAATGCCTAGATCAACATAATTAATATAAATAATAATGATGACTATTCAAGTTAAAGTAACATCATCATAATCTACTATTTTTATTTTTAGATAGGTTATTACCATGCCAATATAAATGCCACAACTAATAGTGGATGTAGGACAACCTTACTTAACTCCCATTTTTTCCCCTTTAATATTATATTTGGTTGACTTATCATCAATGGTGGCATGGGCATTAGGCATGGACATTACAACTTACTTCTCTACCAACAATAACTAGTTTTTTAATATATTTTTCATAATACTATGTTAATATGATCCAGATAAATATTATTTTAAAGTATTTTTTTATCATTCTCTAGACTAAGGAGGTTTACCAAACTATGTTTATGATTAATTGATTAAAGTTAAATTTTATAATAATAATTTCATTTTAGTCAAAATGATCCTATCTTGAGTGGTTTGGTGAACAATTCATTTCTCTAACTATTTGAATTCAAGTTCCCTCTTAAAATAATAATAATTAAATTTCAAAATTAAAACCAAACTAAACACTAAGTAGTAAGTAGTGTATAAAACCTTTTTATTCCTAATAAAACAAAAAACCCTAGATTTAAACAACTATTTTGTAAATATATTAAAAAAATATTATTTATCTTCAATTAAATTTCACTTATCCAATAATGTTCTTGGATTATATGAAGAACACAAAGAAAAATATGTACACTTTCCTAATTTCACTTATCCTATAATGTTTTTGGATTATATGAAGACAATAAAGAAAAATGTGTACTCTTTCCTACATAATAATGCACTTCACTAAGATTTCTAGATAAATAATTATATTAATATAAAGTAACATACTTTTCGTGACGGGCATCTACAAAACTTTGTGATCATTATGATTACAATTTTGAATATAGGACGCTTTCGTATCCAGAGTTGTCAAGATCGATATATCCAAATATGTAATGTGGCCAATGCAGAATTCAAGCAAATGTTTCTGAAAATTTTAACTTTTCCTTTACAGCTTTTGATAAACAGTAATCATGCAAATTCTGGGCAACAATTTCAATAGAGTAAATTAAATTTCCCTCAAACATTTCATGCACAACATAACCAATAACATCAACAGTAAATTAAATTTCCTTTCAGTGTATTACAAGGCTCATTGGGAGAAAAACCTGATATATGTTTCAGCTGATAAGAAAACAGTGTATTGGGGATCATACTTCAACCTTCTGGAATGAATCTTTACTCCCAAACAAGTCTGCTACAACAATACAAAACTGCTCCATGAAGAACCCAAATATCCAGAGACTATCAATGCCATGAATCCATTGATAATCTATTCATCTAAATGAACTCGGTCTACTGATTTGTTGGAGAGAAGTAGCATTCAATCCGGAAGCAATCAAATTAACAACAGTGCCAAACTCTTGAAGAATCCACAAATGCGTGCTCCTATGTGCTTCAAATTTGTTCCACAAATGCGTGCTCCTATGTGCTTCAAATTTGCTGTAATTTGGTCACCAAAGTATGGCATCAACAACCGTACTATTCAACCTCTTCTTAAATGCAAATGTCTCAGCCCAGAACTACGATCCTCCTATAGAATTCGATCTGCCACCTGGTGCAAGTGATCTGGAGTAAATATGGCTGCCAAATCGAGCATGAACGGACACAAGAAATACCAGAACGTCGGCTAAATGTATTGTGCCAATGATCTGAAAACTATTGACTAGATGCCCATGCGAATGGCCTCTGAATATTAGAATATCTTGGGCGTAAGTCAACCCCTGCAAGAAACAAATCTCTGGCTTCAGATTTCGGCCACCTTCTGTTGGAGGAGATTTAACCCTTGGATAAATCAATGCAACCCTTCAAATCAGATGATTCGACCTTGGACCTAGATGGGAATTCGACTCCCTTAATGTAATTCAGCCTTGATCAGTCACTCTAGAATTCGACCCTCCATTCACTTAGTATTGGTCAACCTATTGGGAGAAGGTAAAATCACCCCCTTGCAGCCCTACAAGAATCTTATTTCTTTGGCAATGAGAACTTCACCCTCCTATAATGACAATTTAATCCACCATGTTTGAAGTTTCTCTGCAAATAAATTCGGTTAGATATTCAGAAATAATATTGGAAATAATCAAATTAGAGTCGAAATTGATTTCTACCAAAAAGGAGAAAGCCTAGATAGGATGACAAGAGATATATTTAAACTAGTGTGAGGATTTCGCTTGAAACCCTGAAGACTGAAATTAGATAGAGCTTCTTTTCAATTGGCAATGAGAAATGATAGGATAGAATGATTAGCAAATGAGTATATCCTCATTTTATAACTTTTCATTGAGTCTTTTTCAAGCTTCAAGATACCTTTTTTAATATTATTTAATATTATTTTATTGGTGGTGACCACTTTCGACTAGGTAATTTTTTGCTTTTTTTCTAATAAAATAATATTTTCCTCCTTTTATTAATTATAATTATCCTTTTATATAATGGCAGAAAAATTGGGCAAAACTCCTTAGTAATTTCCCCTCTTGCTAGCCTAAGAAATATAGTTAAGCAATCATGAAAGAAATTTCAGCACTCACAAAATTGGGGACATTGCCAAAAATTGCTTGTCTTCAAGCAATTTCACTATATGTTGCTACTCCACACACTTCTCTAGTCAATGTCGAGTCCCAAATGTGGTCTGTATTGGAATTGAGATGCACTATTTTTTATTCTTTAATGGATGGCCTTAATTTAGTAATGTAAGAATATTCTTCATCTAATACATGATATAATTGATGAGATTAAAGACTTTCAAACCATATTTCAGTTTCAAAACTCCATTGATGTCTTTTCTTCACAAATTCTTATACTTACAAATGACAAATAATTATTTACAGAGTTATAATAATCTTAACCTTACAAGCCCACGGGGCTTTGGATTGACGGTGAATGGGTGTGCTGTTAAGGCACTCTTTGCGATAGGTCACCGGTTCAAATCCCCCGTGGGTACTTAGGTTAGTCTTAACGTAGAAAAAAAAAATAATCTTAACCTTACAAATTCTTACTATTAGAAATGGAAAATAATTATTTCAAAAGTTACAATCTTTTAACAATTTGAATGTGCTTGTCACCAAACCGGAAGCCTTGGGGTCCAAACCGGAAGCCTTGGGGTTCAAATCTTGTGCTAGAGAGATAATAATATTAACATTACAAATTCTTACTATTACAAATGGCAAATTACTATTAGAAATGGCAAATAATTATTTCAAAAGTTACAATCTTTTAACAATTTGAATGTGCTTGTCACCAAACTGGAAGCCTTGGGGTCCAAACCGGAAGCCTTGGGGTTCAAATCTTGTGCTAGAGAGATAATAATATTAACATTTCAAATTCTTACTATTACAAATGGCAAATAATTATTTGAAAAGTTATAATCTTTTAACAATTTGAATGTGTTTGTCACCAAACCAGAAACCTTGGGGTTCAAATCTTGATTTTCTGCTACCGCCAGATCAGCATGAGAAAATAAACACGATGAAAATATAGTCTTACCAAACTTAAAAAAAAACAATTTAAATATACTTATAAAAATCAAGATATAGTTTTACCAAACTTTAAAAAAACCAATTTAAATATACTTATAAAAACTCAAAAATTTAAAAAGAAATACCCTTAAAAAAACTAAGAACTTTCAAAAAAAGGTATGGAGAAGCATGTTAAATGGGTTATGTTAAATGATTTTTATTTTATATTTTTATATATATGTATGGATAGTATATTCAATTTAATTTAACAGCAATATTTAGGAAAATTATCTATGATCTAACTCGACTTCTGTCTTGTTATATATTTTTCATTTTAAAAAAAAACGTGTTTGTCTATGAGAATTTTCTCTGTTTCCAGTGTATCGGGCATTTCTTGGTCAACTTATCATTTTTGAAGATTTAAAATACAAATAAAAAGCGGGATGTTCCATCACCACCAATACCTAAAAGGTCGATAAGGTTGTACCTTCTTAGTCATAGTTTCCCTTCTCTAAAATTACAATTGGATGCACATTATGTTTTTTTGGTTTGATATTATCTTTCCAATGGCAGCAACTTTTGTATTCCTCAAACATTCTGTGCTAATAAGTGTTTTGCTTTACTCTCTCCATTTATTTCAATGAGAAAACCTAGGGTTATGACACTTTTAATATGTGACAGATGCTCAGCCATAGGGTTAAAATTAGTTTTAGAATTTTCATTAAAAATCCTCTTTATAGTTTAAGATGTTGGATCTTACGCTATATTTTATTTTTGTCTCATATAGATTGTCTTTAGCGATTGTCCTCTCCAAGCAGGTGTTCTGCTTCACTAAAACTTTATTTGTTAACATAATTTAACCATATGAATTTGACCTTTTCCTCTTTATATCGTTTTTAAAAAAATTTATGTAAAAATAAAATATAAATGGCTGAGATTGAATGAAAGTAAAATATTGTTTTCTTTATATCGGTATATCAATAAATGTCATTGTGATTGTGCTAATAAATGTCAGCCAATACTGAAGAGTTGCAGAATATTCACATGTTTATATCATGGGAGAGGAGTTGAAGGCATCACTTCTTCACCTGTTTATATGTTTGGAGAGCAATCGAAGGCTTCGAGGCTTCACCGGTTGTGTGGAGGAGAAGGCTGAAGAGCACACAACGTTGGCTCACCACTTTGGGCTTTTTATCTAGTCCTCTTCCTCTTAAGAATGGAATTTTGAAGAGTATTTTATAATGAGAAAATATTTATCTTTTTAAAATTGTAATCTACCCAATGCAAAATATAAGCAAATGTTTCTTAAAATTTGAACTTTTCTCTTTACACCTGTTTACAAACAATGAGCATGTAAATTCTGGTCAACACTTTTAGTATGGTAATTAAAACTTCCAACAAACATTTCATGCACAACATAAACAATAGCATCAACCAAAGTTCTGAGGCAAAATGTGGGCTTTATTGGGGATAAAACTTCAGTGGATTACAAGGCTAACTGAGTGAAGAACCCGATATATGTTTCAGCTGATAAGAAATCAATGTATTGGGGATCATACTTCAGCCTTCTAGAATGAATCTTCACTCCCAACTACAGCAATACAAAACTACTTCATGAAGAACCCAAGTATCTAGAGACTATCATTGCCATGAATCCATTAACAAGAAAATCATATAAATGAACTCGATCCACTGATTTGTTGGAAAGCAGTACCATTCAGCCTGGAAGCAATCGAATTAACAACAATGCCAAACTAATGAAGAATCCACAAATGCATGCTCCTCTGTGCTTTAGATTTGTTGTAATTTGGTCACAAAGTATGGCACCGACAACCATAGTATTTGGCCTCTTCTTAAATGCAAATGTCTCAGCCCAGAACTACGATCCTCCTATAGAATTTGATCTGCCACCTGGTGTCAGGGATCTGGAGCAAATATGGCTACCAAACTAAGCAAGAAAGCACACAAGAAATACCATGACCTCTACTAAATGTATTGTGCCAATGAAATGAAAAGTATTGATTCTATTTCCATGTGAATGGCCTCTAAATATCGGAATTTCCTGGGCATATCGACCTCCTGCAAGAAACAAATCTCTGCCTTCATATGTCGGCCACCTTCTGTTGGAGGAGATTTGGCCATTAGATAAATCAACGCGGCCCTTCAAATGAGATGATTCGACCTTGGGCTTAGATGGGAATTCAACCCCCTTAGTTGTTATACAATTCGACCTTGATAATCCACTCTAGAATTCAACCCCCCCGTCACTTACTATTCGACCCTTTGGGAGAAGGTAAAATCACCCCCTTTAGCCCGGGAAGAATCCGATTTCTTTGGCAATGAGAACTTCGCCCTCTTCTAGTGACCCTCTTATCCACGATGCTTGAAGTTACTTTGCAAACAAATTCAGTTAGGACTTCAAAAATAGCACTAGAAATAATCCAACTTTGGTGGAAAATAATGTCTACACGAAGAGAAAGACTAGTTAGGGTGGTAGAGATCCACTGAAACTAGCTTGAGAAATTCGCTTGAAACCTTCAAGAATGAAACTCGCTTGAGTTTCTCTTCAATTGGCAATGAGAAATGATAAGATAAAATGATTAGAAAATGAGTCCATAGTCCTTTTATAACATTTCATTGATTCTTCACTAAGCTTTTATATCCCCTTTTTAATATTATCTTATTGGTGGGGGCCACGTTCCACTAAGTGATTTTTGCCTCATTTTTCTAATAAAATAATATTTGCCCCTTTTTATTAATTATAATTAGCCTTTTATATAATATGAACAAAATTGGGAAAAACTCCTTAGTAATTTCCCCTCTTGGTAGCCTAAGGAAGATAGTTAGGCAAGCTGGAAGGAAATTTCCTCACTCACAAAATCCAAGATATTATAGTCCTCCCTACCAAAAATTACCTGTCCTCAAGCAATTTCACTATATGATGCTACTCCACAAGCTAGTCCAGCTAATGCAAGGGTCTCAAATGTGCCATTGAGTCACCTTAAACCCATGCACTTTCCTATCTTGAAGGAGCTCCTCGATAGTCGCATCCCGAGTTATCTAGCTCAATGTGAAGCACCCCTCTCCCTGTGTAGTCCAAAAATCTATTGGTGCAAGATACCTCCCAACTACTATCATGGATCGATATTGCCAAACCCGTGTCAACTCCAAGGAAAGTTGTTCCATCAAGTAATCTATCATGGGTACCTCAAGAGTGAACTCCTAAAGGTACAACTCCATTCTCATAGAACAAGTCCCTTCTCCCTACGAGTTAATCGTGACCATCTATTGTTGGTCATAAAGCAACCCATGTGAAGCGATAACCCATCCTAACATGTCCATGGGAAGTGAAATTCCTACTACTAAACGGAGGTCCAACTGAAGATCTAGATGTCCTTCCCTTGTGGTAACCTACTCCCCCCAATCTATGACCCAACTAATCTTCCCTATAGCTTTAGGGTCTCATACAATGCTAAAGTATCTCCTGCTAGCGCATCCTGGTAAGGCCATAATCTAGTAATCCACATCTAGTATTTGGCTGAAATAATAGTGGGAAAGACCTTCCTCAACCCATAGTGATAATCCTGATGATCCCTAACCTGCCATCCTAAGGAAGATGTAGTCCTATCATTGCCATCTCCACGATCCTCTGGGAAGGAAGTGATCCACTGACCCAATGGTCACTTGGATCCCATATCCAAATTGGAAGCCCACCACTTCGAATTCCTACCACCCATTGCATAGTACTAATTGCTGCTAGAAACCACATGTGCCATATAGCTACTCCCTAAATGCTTCCAATAGACGAATATCTAATACCTACAATTAACTTAGTGCATATGGATTTATCCTTCTCCTGCTCACTAAGTCTGCTATCGGACCCTCAACAATGTACCAATAGAATGTCTACAATCCAAACAACCATTGTAAGACTACCTTAGTTGCACATGGCACCTTCCGCTCATGCAAGATCCCGACATGTCCAATGGAAGGAGTGACATGTGTCTCCCCCATGATCGTCTCCCTAAGTTTGGACTAAAGGATGAAATTTATACCACATCTATTGAAGATCATCTCATCCCCAACCTATGGCTACCAACTCATGCATTGACCCTACTCCTCCACTAGAGAATCTCTATCGTGTCCCTAATGCAATGAACCTCAAAAGTTATCTTAGGAAATTCTGCCAAGTCCTACTACCCACAATGACAACATTGATTGGATATAACAAGGCTCCCCTCGATTGTACATGATGCCAAAGAGTATTAGATGTGTGGGCTCCAATGAGTTTGTTCAAGAACCTATATGGACGCTCACAACTAGCCTCGTGACTGACCTAGTCTCCAAACTAGCACATGCCCACCCCAATGGTATGCTTGGCATCCTCATCAAGAAATATCCCTACTCAAAGCACTCCCCCAATTTTTTGTGCAACCTTATACACTGTTGCACACCACCATGCACCTCTGTGCTACTCTACATACCACTGCTCATTGTTACATATCCATATACACCACTCGATGCCATGGTCCAAGAATGGGTCAATATGCATCAACTTACATCATGTTTGTAGCAACATCTCCACTATCTCACTACCACAAACCTTGATGTGTGGATGTCCCCTCCTAATCCTACTTGAGATATCTAAGAGGAAAATCTCCCTATGTGCCAGTGGCAGTGTCACTATAGTGCTACTCCTCGGTGACTTCTGTGCCCCATATATGCATGGGAAACCATTGTCTCCATACAAGCCCTTACCTGGTGGCTTGTTGATTCCACATCCTCTATCAAGCTCCTTCTCGAGTACACTGGTCATCCTACCACTCCATTCATGGCCAAAATTCCTAGACAACTTGTAGAGTCTCCCTGCTCCCCTATCAATCCAACATGTTACTAGTATTTTCTAGGAATCTGATGGAAATATGAAAGTGTGGGTGTGCTCAGTCACTAGACCCACCACTCTAATAATACCATCATTGATGAACTCCATGATGCGACATGGAATCCCACCACGATCCCAACAATAATTTGTCCCTCGAGCTCCCGGTTACCCACAACCTTTGCTGAATTATACTCCTTACCATGAATATCTCCAAATGCCTAGCCCACTCCACTGGGTACTAACTCAATACCTCTCACCACCCAACCCCATTAGAGGGATCGAATGAAAGAACACCTATACATATAACAACTCCACCACGTGAATGTTGTGCCCTATGCAACTCATGTTACCTCATCTCATTGGTTGGGTTGACACACAAGATTTGTCTAGGGAACTTCGCCTCTTTCTCTCCAATGTGCCAGGTACCCTAACAGTACTAGAAACCCCATCTATCTATTCCTAAAGAAGTCTTATCTAAAGCTCCAATATATATTCATCTCACTGCATCGTTAGGGATTTCAACTATTTCCCAATGTGAGTTAGCTTGGCCATTGATTGAGTAAAAAGCAATCTTATGTCCTCTAGTTCACCATTATACTATAATATGGTTTTCTAGACTATCTTAGAATTTTATTCATTGTTAGAAGGATGCCCTTAAGCTATTGAATATGCTATTGGCATCTCCCATCTGAAAACTTTGTCTCTACTCTAGATATCTTTGTGCCTACTAGCACCTCATCAATGGATGGCCTTGCGGGTACATGCCCCACTTTCTCTAGCAATGTCTCGACCTAAGCCATCAATGGGATCTGCATTAGTGGTGACTCCTAAGTCACATTAGGAAGATCTAAGTGCTCCTCACAACCACTAGTGTTGTCTACCTTAGGCTCAACCTTCACCAAAGCAAATCCTCCGAGTCCAACGTGGAAAGTTTGATCATGGCTCTGCCTTTCACTTCTCATCTTGTCTTCAACATGGGTGTTAGTATCTTGTCCAACAGTGGCGCCCTTGAGGTGAACTCCTTATATTTCATTTGATTCCTCATCATCTTTGAATCTACAATCTTCTTTCATCTTGCCGACCTTTGATGCTACCCATGCTTCCACTTTCTCTAACATCTTCGCAAAGGTTTGGTTGTAATCTTCAAAGTTTTGATTTGGAAGCATTCTACTAGTTCCTTTAGATTTCAATTATGGTCTTGAAATTATTCTTCTCGATATCACCCATACCTGGCCAAAATCAAGACTCTGACTATAATGTACCCAATACAAATTTCTAGCAAATCTTTCCAAAAATTTGAACTTTTCTTTTACACATTTTTACAAAGAGTTAGCATGCAAATTTTGGGAAACACTTTTAGCAGAGTAAATTAAATTCTCGTCAAACATTTCATGCATAGCATAAGAAATATCATCAGCCAAATTTTAGAGGAAAAAACTAAACTTTATTGGGAATAGACTCTTAATGGATTACAAGGCTAACTGAATGAAGAATCTGATATATGTTTTAGTTGATAAGAAAAAGTGTATTGGGGATCGTACATTAGCCTTTTGGAATAAATCTTGACTCCCAAACAAGTCCACTACAAAAATACAAAACTTCTTCATGAAGAGTCCAAATATCTAGAGACTATTAATGCCATGAATCCATTGATAAGTCAATCGTCTAAATGAACTCAGTCCATTGACTTGTTGGAGTGTAGTAAGATTTAGCCGAGAAGCAATCAAATTAACAGCAGTGACAAACTCTTGAAGAATCCACAAATGTCTGATCATCTGTGCTTCAAATTTGTCATAATTTGGTCACCAAAGTATGGCATCAACAACCATAATATTCAACCTCTTCTTAAATGAAAATGTCTTAGCCCAAAACAACGATCCTCCTATAGAATTCGATTTCCCACCTATGGCAAGGCATCTAGAGAAAATATGGCTACCAAACTAAGCAAGAAAGGACATAAGAAATCCAATAACCTCTACAAAACATCTTGTGCCAATGATCTATAAACTATTGAATGGATACCCATGTGAATGGACTCTAAATATTGGAATTTTCTAGGCATAAATCGACCCTACAAGAAACCAATCCTTGGCTTTAGACTTCAACCACCTTCTCTTGGAAGAGATTCAACCCTTGGAAAAATAAATGCAACCCTTGAAATGAGAAGATTTAACCTTGGGTTGGGATGGGAATTCTACCCCCTTAGTTTTCATACAGTTTGGCTTGAATAATTCACTTCAAAAATCGACCCTCTAGTGAGTTAGTATTTGACCTTTTGGGAGAAGGTAAATCACCCCCTTGTAGCCCTGTAAGAATTCAATTTCTTTAGCAATTAGAACTTCACCCTCTTGTAATGATAATTTGATCGACAATACTTGAAGTGTTTTTTCAAATAAATTTAGTTAGATCTTTAGAAATAGAACTAGAAATAATCCAACTATGGTGTCAAATAATGTCCATTGAAGAAGGAGAAATACTAGCTAGGGTGGGCAAAGATCCATGAAACTAGTGTGAGGATTTCACTTGAAACCCTCAAGGCTAAAACTCGCTTCAGCTTCTCTTCAATTGGCAATGAGAAATGATAGGGTATAATGATAAGAAAATGAATCCATCCTCCTTTTATAAATTTTCATTGAGTCTTATCCAAGCTTCTAGATTCCCTTTTTAATATTATTTTAGTGGCAGGGGCCACTTTCCACTAATTGGCCTTTTAGCTCTTTTTTCTAATAAAATAATATTTTCCCCTTTTTACTAATTATAATTAGCCTTTTATTTAATATCATCAAAATTGAGCAAATCTCCTCAACAATTTCCTCTCTTGCTAGCCTAAGGAATATAGTTAGGCAAGTAGGAAGGAAATTTGCACACTCACAAATTGGGGACATTACAAAATAATTTTAATATGGACTATGATATATGTGTGTGTGTTTTTCTTTGGGGGGGCAGGTTGTTTTTTGTTTTTGTAAGCAGATATATTCACATTATATTAACAAAAAAATATACATAATATATAGTCTGGATATCATGGGGGGTCTATGCCCTTTATCCTTATGAGTTCTCTACCCTTGATAGGGGGAAACCAATGAGAAATTCATAAAAATTACTCTACCCGTGAGTAGGGAAACCAAGGACATTAACAAAAAATATTAGTTTAAGACTATCACTCAGCGTTAAGGAAGATAAAAAAAATAATTTTGGAACTGTGGTACGAAGACACCAATTGAATGTAATGCCAAAACAAACTAGTCTGGTGGAAGTCATTAAAAAACTTGAGCATCTTAAAAACCTTTAGCGGAGTCGACCTGCATTAATTGAGCTTTTCCAGCAATTGAAGACTTGATGAGGCCCACTTCTTCAGGCTTCTCTTCAATAATGTATCATCTGTGAGGGAAACTGATGAGCCTCATCATTGGGTAACTATATGGACCTTAAGTCATCTCCTAGCTTAGTCAATCCACTCTTTTCATAATTTATTACATGTTTTGATTATATTTTGTTTAATGAGATGAGTTAAAGTGAGATATCATGCATAGTGAACTAATATGCATTGAATGTAGGGTTGAAAGAGAAAATTGATGAATTTTGGGAAGATTAAGGCTTGAAACTCGAATAGGACAAGGGAAAGAGATTATAGGAGGTAAATCCTCCTCATTTACTCCTCCCTCATTCAAATATTCCTCCATTAATCACACCAGATCCGAGTACAAGTAGCCAAGTCATGAAGATCAAAAGGCATTTGAGCAAGTGATAGTCAAAGAGTTAGTGCATCTCAAGTTTGGGAGTCAAGCCTCCCTAGATTTAAGAAAGTCATTGCGGACTTCAGTTGTATAAATAAAGAGGCCTAGAGCCTCATTAGGATTTGAATTTTTGTTGTAAAAATAGTAGTTTTTTTTTAGCTCTAGACTTGTGGAAGACATTGCTATGTAATTTTTTGTTTTGATAATGAGTGTGAGTTTTTTTATGATCTAGTAATGAGTTAACTCATAGGGCTGAAGCTCTTGGGTTAGGGCCCAACTCTAGCAGCAAAGGCTCCTCTTCTTGTATTTGTATACTTCGATTATTTTCATAAATTCATGGTTAAATTGTCCTTAGAAGCATTTCATTGTAGGAAGTGTAGATTTGATTAGTTTTTTTATTAGTTTTCTTCCATTTCTGCTTTACTTCAGCAGCAGGTTAGAAGGAAAAAATCATCACAACGCTGTTGGTAGATGTCTTGGCCTCAGTTCTTCCTTCAGGGATCATGACTTGACGATAGGACCCTTATGTAGCCCCAAAAGGATAGATTTCTATTTTCTCATAGAATTTAGAGTTTATTGTACTTGAACCAACATTTGCTTAGTTTGCAATTGTAGGATTTAATCACCATCTCTTCCATCTTCAGTCTTATAGTAGATCTCACCAATGATTCCATTTTATTCTACAAGTTTCCTCATGCATGAAGTAGACAGCTAGCTCATTAATTTCTATTTTTCTAGCCTATTAGAATTCTTCTTGTTTACATGATTTTTTTGGCAAATATCAAAGTTTGATGCAAAGTAAGTGTTTCAGAAGTAGAGAGAGATCCCATATAAATCAACCACCTTATAACTTCATCCATCCATAATCATTCCTTGTTTTGACCAAGACCTTAGACAATTTCATCATTTTACATAGAAACTCCTCCAAGATTGTTGAGAAAATCCAACCATCTCCTAACCTTAGTTTTGAGTTTTGAGTGTCGTTATGGATTTTCTCACTGCATTCCACCTACCAAGCACCTTCCCTAAGCCTTCCATCACGTCCAGCACCCATCATTTTACTCTCGGCTATATCCTATAGAAATACAGGGAATCATGTAGGTTTTTAGGACATCTTGTAGGTTTTCCTGTAGTGACTTGTTTTGAGGCCGAATTGAGGGAAAACCTCTAGGAAGCCACACAAGGGTACCTGAGGGTCTCCCAACCATCCACCAACATCCCTAATCCACCTGCCACATTAGCAAAAGAGATTACGGTTCACACTTGATTTTCAATGAAAAGAATAAAATGAAAAAAAAAATATTTATTTCGGTGCTTTACATGCATAATAGTGATGTTTGATGTTTTGAAGTTCCATTCTTAGGATAGTAGCATTCCATAGATGTTAGCTTGGCATTTTTGTAAAGCATAGTTTCTCAGCAGTTAGTTAGGGAATGGTGTATTTTTAGCATAGCATTTCAGTCATTTTCCTTATTGTAGTAGACAAGCTTTCTGCTAGAGTAGATTTCTCTTTCTCTCATCATTAATCAAGCTTATTTTGAATCCATAGAAGACCATCTTGAAAATCCTAGTGGTCTCTCATTAGTTGAATAATGAAAAAAGGAAAAACTATCCCTTTTACTTGTTTATAAAACACTGTCAACAACAAGTTTGTACGAACAGGGTTGATAAAGTAAAGCTGATAGCCCTAAGACTCTCAGCATTCTTGCTGAAATACTAGTGCTCATCACTTTTTGGCACCATTTGCAGGGAGGTGTCTGAGTAATATTTGATTACTGCTTTCCTTCGTCCATTTCTTGTTCCTAATATTCTGCTATTAGTTTCATTTCTATGAAAGAGATTTACATTGCTTCATTTTCCATGCTGCATTCTTTGATTTCCTTTCCATTCTGAAAGTAAGATTTCAATAAAGTAGTTAATTTTTCATTCAATTAGTAGTTTTCATTCAGTCTGCAATTTCAATTCTGCAATTACTTTCAAAGTTTGAAAAAACACAAAACAAAACATACACATTTTTTTCGTGCCTCATAGGAATAAGGATAACTTAGGGAATTTTTTTCCAAATACCCCCCCTGCTTCAAACAACCAACCTTCCCTCTTCTTCGGTGGCTGTGAACTGGAGGAACCATTGAGTGAGCAGCCATACATATTTGAAGAACCTACGAGGGAAGGAGAAGAAGAATAACCCATTCCTACGAAACGAGTGGCTGAAAACAGAAATGACAGAGGAAATAGAGAAAGATTTGAGGGTGCCTTCCCCATTAGGGAAGCCAATGGAGATACTAAGATGAAAAATATAAGCCCCTTTTCCCTTTTTCATTCCCATGGCCTGACAACGGAAGACCTAAACACTTTCTTATTTTAGTTTGTTGTCATATGTCAAACCTATGACTATACAAATGATGAGAAGAAGTTGAAACTATTTCCATCCACTCTCAAGGGTATAGTTTTGTGCTGGTTCATGGGTTTACCTAGAGATAGTAACTTGTGCTTAGATGCAGAAAGCCTTCAACAACAAGTATCCAGACTACTATAGGTCTAAAGACACTAAAGAGGAAAATTTTAGGATGACCTTAGGCAATGGTGAATCCCTAGGGGATTATGAAGAAATAAAATAGATTAGCTACAAAAGGGCTAGGTGCAGAATTGACCATGGGTCACTAAAGGTGGTCCTACTTAGAGGAGTAAGGGAAGATCTTCTAGATACCCTACACTTGTTAGAAGGATGGGATATCTACCAGTTACCCTATGAGGATATCAATACTATCTTTAGAAACCATTCTAGGGCAGCTAAGAAAAAGGGGAGGGGTAGTCAACTTATGGTCAGTCCATCCTCTTCTAATTCATCCATCAACGGTGAAATCAGAAATATGATGGAGGATTTCAAGAGTGAGATGTTGCAAACCCTTGCACTACAGATGGCCACTATGCACATTAAGAGGAAGTAGGATGAAGTAGAGACAACCTTGGCCATTTTCTATCCTAGATAAACTAGGAGGCACCTAGGAATGAATTTCCATTGAATTCTATTGAAATTTGCTTATTTTGTGAACAAAACCGCTCCATAGATAAGTGTCCTTCTCTACGTGGACTAAAAGTTGTATATCAGGGAGTTCAAGGGGTTGCTGAGCAACTCTATTACATAAACCAAAGGAGACCTCATGGGCCTAGGCCACACTGGTAGGGCATGCAAGGGTTATCCCATTCATATTACAACCCCAACCAGACCACATTCATACCTTCTTGGGGCCCCCCTGCTCATCCTTACTGGTCTACAACTCCTCCTTGGTCCTTTGAACCTTAGTATCATTCCTACCTAGCCAGCTAGTCATTTCAACCATATGGCCTGTCACAACCTCAGTGGAATGCACCACCCCAAGAGTGGAGGCCCCCATACAACGATGTGTCGGATTTATTGCGTTCACCACTTGCTCAACCATATGTTCTACACACTGTTCCACCTAAACAACCCCAAATGCCTACCCAGCCAAATCTGAATCCAAACAACAAACAAGCACAACAATTATATAGTGGAGAGACATCATATCCAACTTATCTTGTGTAAATTCAAGAAATGAACCTGATATCTCGGAGAGTACTTCTGGACCACCAACCTCTACCTCCACATATGGAGGTTGAGGAAGAAAGAGAGGAAATCATTTTTGAAGTAAATCCACCACCCTTTCCTAAGAGATTAACACAACCACTCTAGCCTACCCCAGAAGAGACTAAACTGTTGGGAGAATTGAAAAACCTATATGTAAAAATTCCACTTCTCCAAGCTATTAAAGATGTACCTATTTACAACAAGTTGATTAAGAAGAAGTGATTCAAGCATCCAGGGATGTGAGAAAGATATGCCCCTACCATTAATTTCATTTGACAACTCTCTGAATTAATGCTAGGGTAGGTAATCTATCCAAAGTATGTGGACCCTGGAAGCCCTGTGGTAGATGTTCACATCAATGGCACCATTGTCCCACACACTTTGATCGATCTTGGGGCTGCCATTAATGTGATGACCAAGGACACCATGCTCAAGCTCAACCTCTAATGTTCATTGAGAAAGACCAAAATAGTTATGCAACTTGAAGGCCACTCCACAGTGACCCCTGAGGGGATTGTGAAGGATGTGATGGTATCCATTAACTCTTGGAAATACCCTGTAGATTTCCTAGTTCTCCAACCTAAGGCTAAGCTTACTGGGTACCCTCTCATCCTTGGGAGGCCCTAGTTAGCCATTGTCAATGCTTATATTAGTTGCAGAGCTAGAAATATGACCATCAAGAATGGGCATATGCCCGTATTGGAAATGGGTTCCCTGGGGTCAATTTTGGGTTTAAAAGCCCATGTTTTGGGGCTAAAGGCCCAAGCTTTGTGTAAATAATGTGAAGTCCCCACATTTTGTGTCCACAGAGCACAAAGATGTAAAGAGTTACTAAGGGTTTTCCGCCCTTCTTTTGTATAAGTCATGTCGGCTTTGGAGATCTACCCATGGTCCACGAACCATGGGATTGTATAAAAAGGGAGTCATAGAAGAGTCTAAGGCAGTTTTTAGTGGAGTAGTTTTGTTGCTATGTTTTATGTATGGGTTTGTGAGAGCTAAGAGTGAAGAGTCTTAGCGTAGGAAGAGGCTCTCTAGGTGAATGCGTAGAGCCCTAGGGTAGAATTCCGTAGCTTAGTGCGTGGGCCCTTATAGCTATGTGGGCAGGGTAGTCAGAGTCCGTACTGGAAATCCAGATTATTAGTAAAGTGGAATATTATGCAATTATATGTGTATGTGTTATTTTAATTCTGTTATGAATGTTTTGATTATGTTATGTTTAATACTGGAGTATGAAGTAATGCTATATTGATGCACGAATCTATGTATTTTACTTTGTCATATGAACACAAGTAGGAATATCTGTTTACACGAAGATAACCATAATGCATGTTAAAGTAACCAATACTTAAGTGAATCTGGGTAGATACAGAAGTAAGCATAATTACAAGGGCACGTAAGTGCCTGATCTATCTATCTAGGGCCCATGAAGGATGACCAAATACTTTCACAGAGGCTTCAATGACGCATAAGAGAAGTAATTTGATAAGCCCGAAAGGACTTATTGATCTACGTGAAGGAATGTTAGGGAAAATAACCAACATCAAAACCATCTCATAATGCGGAAACTTGGTTCCTACATGCCCCCATACTCCTTCAGGTGAGACTTCAGTTTGTGCTCTACGAATTGATGCCAAAATGGCCAGTATTGTAGGGATTTGATTGGCTGCTTAACATTGAAAAAATGGTTCCATTGCGAGGACCAGGATCTTCAAAACGAGATGTGTGATGTCGCATCATTGCAATCCAACTAAGAAGGAAATTGAAGACTGCTTGGATAGAAAGATCCATGAATTCGTGGCGCAAGAAAATATGAATCCATGATTGAAGAAAGAGCATTGGTTGGACATATATTTGTACACAGAGATACATGAAATCTTCTTCTATTCCTTCTTGGTTGAATTATAGAAGTGGATCACGAAGTTGGTAGATGGCCAAGGGAGGTTGAGGCTTGACGGTCTTATTGTCTAGACCCTGGAGTTAGTGCAGAAATTGGAAGACTCTGAAGATAAGATTGTGCACGTTGTCGATCATTGGCTCAACCATATCATAAGAGGGTTTGTGATAGAGTTTTCGATCGATACTTTGGTTAGTTACAGTGAAGCAAAGCACCATGTCTTCAAGGGGTCGCGAGGTAAGTATTTGAAATCATTAAATACTTGGATTAAGATGCTCTTGTATGAAAAGCGGGTTATGCAATTACCTTGATGTTTGGGGCTATGTGAAGTGGAAGGACTTTCAAGGACGAAGGAAGAAAAGGCCCTAAATATAGCCCGCTAATTGGGCCTCCTTTGAGTGATGACGAAGGAGCAGCACAAGCTTCTCCATTGAGTGATATTTAGTTGATAAGAAAAGGATTCCCATGAAAACCTACACCACCTTCATCATCACCTCATCCATCCACACCACTTCCATCATCACCTCCACCACTTACCCACTCACACACACCACCGCCACCTCCACCCCCATTCAACATGGTGAACTTCGTCAAGCTACCTATGTTCAAGGGTGTAGGAAATGAAGATCTGGACCAGTTTTGGTTCATTGCGAAGGCTATGTGGGAAGCTCAGGGTATCATGGATGATAAAATGAAGAAAGAAACATTAGTTAGTGCTTTGTAGGATCATACACTAACTTGGTATATTAAGTACTGCACTGATAATCCAACATCCGCATTGGTCGATATCTAGAATGCGCTAAATAAGGAATTTAGTAGACCTAAATCTGAGGTGCAATCAATTGTGGGATTCAAGGATATCATAATGAAGCCTGGAGAGATGCCCTGGGATTTGGATCAAATATTGAAGTGTATGATCCATGAAGCCAACATGAATCTGACTAGTGGATAGCACCGTGAATGGTTTGTGGCCTTGCTCTTGCCTCACTTAAGGGTTGCACTATCACAACAGAAGATCGGTAACCAAGCGGAAGATCTAGAAATCGCAATGAGATTGCCTGAGACACCAATGTAGGATGCTAATCTAGGGGTTTAGCAGATTCACGCATAGTTGCAGAACCATTGCCCTGAAATGAAAAGTCTGAAGAAGGACATAACAACTCGGCCAAAGGTGTGTGAAGAAGTGTGGTGCCTAAAATGCAAAAGTGAGGGGCATGAAAAAGATCATTGTCCTATTTTCACAAATTATGTTGCATTAGGAGGACCAATGCCTCTGACGCTGGAAGCTACAGCAAGACCAAGTGCAGGGCTCATGCTATGGTGTGTTATCTGTTAGGTAGCTGGGAAACATGCGACAGACAATTTCCATTGCTACAAAAATTCGTACAGACACCATAACAACTCTTCTACAAATTTTGTCAATCTGTGGGTCATGATGAGCACAATTTCCAAAGTTATAGATTAATGATGGATAGGACATGTGCATATAGGGCCCAGGTGGAAATGCAGCCTCCAGACCGAGGCATTGGAGGAGTGCGAGGCGAGTATCAGGGGCACAACCAAGGCCGAGGTGGAGGAGGACCTAGTAGAGGTCGAGGAAAAATTATTTGTTACAATTGTGGAGGACCAAGACCCCACACGCGAGACTACATGAATCCAACGCTACTGTCATGCCACTATTGTACTCAATTTGACCAAGCAATGGAGGATTTCCCAATATTGTTAGCCAAAATATGTGATAAGGAGACACATCCTCATCAATCTACTCAGAACCTACAAATGATGAGGGCTAAGCCTCGCGAGGAAGACTTCAAGGTAAATATTGTGCTGCAGAGTGGAGTGACGACTGGTGAAGATAAGGGGAAGTAGCCTGAAGAAGGCGAGTGGGTCTACAAAGAACCAGAAAAGGAGACTATGTTTGATCTAGAAAGCGAAAAAGAAACATTTATGGAAGCAAAGAAAAGTTTTGCTAAGGCCTCTACTGCAGGGATTCAAGAGAAACTGGTTGAAGGGATGGACCTGTCCATGATTACCACATGCTTGGAGACTTGCATGAAATTGCTCTGTGATAGTAAGGCTATGAAGGGATCGTAGGAGTTGATCAATACATGCACTAGCAAGGAAAGCACTACTGACAGACTGCGCATAGTTAGGAAGCTGGTAAGCATAAGCCACAAACTAGATGTGGGATGAGACTCACCGCGCAAATAGGAGAATATGAAATTGACCAAGTAATCTTGGACCTAGGGTCTGACGTGAATGTTTTGCCAAAACAGGCATGGAAAAGAATGCATAGACCTATGATACAGTGGTCTTCGATTTAGTTAAGGATGGCGAATCAGTAGAAAATCATCCCAATGGGGAGGTTGCAAGGGGTAACAGTTGATATCGAAGGTGTGAGCGCACTAGTAGATTTTGAAGTGATAGAGATTTTGGTTGACAACAATCCTTACCCTGCACTCCTTGGGATCAATTGGGCCACTTAAATGAATGGGGTAATCAACCTGAAGAAGAAAAAGTTGATATTTGAGAAGAAGCCACTCTGCGTAGTGGTGCCACTAGACCCTACAGAAGGACCGCATTATACTGAACGAGTTTGCGATTATGAAAGTCATGACGATTTGGACCAGATTTACAAGATAATGACACAAGATCAAGATTGGGTGAATCCAATAGTAGGTGGACATATTTCATGGGATCACGAGAGCTCCTGCACATCAGATTAAAATGAAGAATTGGATCACTAGTAGAATCGTCTACATGAAGTATCTACGTTGCGTTGTAATATGATGACCAAGTCGTTGCACTGTGTATCATTAGAGGTAAGAAATCTTCCTTACTATGATTGGTTAACTAATGTTGATCACTTTTTGGATGCATTTGAAAGGGAAGTACCAGA
Organism: Pinus taeda; assembly: GCA_000404065.3. NCBI lineage: Eukaryota > Viridiplantae > Streptophyta > Pinopsida > Pinales > Pinaceae > Pinus > Pinus taeda. Next base: position 29,015 of record APFE030666272.1, on the reverse strand, counting down.
GAAGTGTTACTTCTAGGCATTAGATTGGGCATTGTGCGCTACATCCACAAGATGTTGGGGTATCCACAAAGATAGTTTTCATTATTGGCACGAATATAGGAGTATGATGAGGGTACACTTTAGTCATCCCAAGGTGTGATTAATAGAAAATATATGATGGGACAAATGATCTGTGTGACCATTTGGCCAAATGGACTGAAGTGTATGGAGCTGATATGGATCTAAACAGGAACACAAAAAATTACAGAGATAACCATAAACATAGAGATGCAGTGGAAATAATACTTCATTTCATTAATGTAAAATACTCAAATATGCTTACAAACAGAAATGGAAATAAGCCAGCTAGGACGATGGTAGCTTATCTTTGAGAAGAGATGTGGCGGCTACATGCCTCTGAACTATGTTACAATGAGGCTTGAAGGCCTATTTATTGTTAAGAAACAATGGAAAACCCTAAACGTCCAAAAAACTAACCCTAGAAGTTGAAACGCCAAATTGTGGGCCCCATTTGGGTAAATTGGTACATCAACTTCCTGGGGTTGTAACTTTGGCATACAATCTTCGTTTGACACGCATAGTATCTCATTAGAAAGATGTATCCAAGAACTACAACGCTGATAAGAAAAACATAGGTCTGTGGACCCAGGTTGCTCCCATTTTTCCAAAAAATATGTTGTTTAGGGCCTCAAAATGACTTGGGAAGTTTAGGACCTAAAAAATTGCGAAAAAGAGTAAACTCTGCTATAGTTAAGGAAACCGAAAAGCTAAAAGAAACAATGGTGGGGGTCTAAGTAGACTTGGAAAGTGGCCAACAATATCCACCTAGATCATTCCTCCCCGCTTAGGAAGCAATGGTCCCCATTGCGTTGAGTTCCTCCATGAGATGAGGAAACTTCTGCTGAACTTGGTCCCTAGTGAGCCACTTACCCTAGTGAAGGATTTGGCCTGCTTTGACAACTCAATACAATTGAATATTTTGCTCGTGAGTGTGGTTGATTTGTGTGTCCATGATATGATCAGTTGTAGCTTGTTCCTTGCAATCTGGATTTAACTCTGTGGGTGTGACTTGTTCTGCAATGTTGGATGTGTGTAGTAATGGTGGAAAGTATGGCCGAAGGTGATCCACATTGAACATTGGGTGCAGGCCAAAGAATGGGGGAATATTGAGCTCAAATGCATTGTCTCCCACAATCTTGGTAATGGTGTAAGGACCATATCTGAGTGGTCTGAGTTTCCGATAGGCTTCGGTAAGGCGTTCCTTTTGCAAATGCAACTAGACTTTGTCGCCCACCTGAAACTTGTGTAGAACGTGATGTTGATCATGTCACTTCTTGTACTTGGCATTTGATTTCTCCATAATATCATGGACCTGTTGTAAAATATGTTGGATGTTCTCAATGAAGTTGTTTGCCTTATCTATTTCAGACTAGACATGAGCCAAATTTGCTTGAGTAGTTGCAAATGGCATGGCTACATCAATGGGACATAGTGGCTGGAATCCCGAGCCCACCTAAAAGGGTTGTAGCCAGTTGAGATGTGGAGAGCCTGGTTATAGTTGTGTTAAACATAGGGAAGGCTCTCGTCTTATGTGTGTGGATGACTTGAGTTGTACATCCACAAAATATGTACGATCATCCTGTTAACAACCTCTGTGTTACCATTAGCTTGAGGATGGAAGGTTGTGGACTTAGTGAGTTTGGTATTGAGCATCGACTAGAGACTGAACCAAAATGTACTAAGGAACTTGCTGTCCCGATCAGAGATTATAGACTATGGGATACCAGAGTGTACCCACACTCATTCAAAGACAAGTTTATTAATGTCTTCTGCTGTGATATTCTTCTTACAGGCAATCATAATGGCCATCTTTGAGAACCTGTCAACGACCACAAAAGCACAGTCATTTCCATGCTTAGTAGAAGGGAGGCCTGACATGTAATCAATGGAGATGGATTCCCAAGGTCGACTAGGACTAGGAAGTGGGGTATAGAGGCCTTGCTACTTAATGGTCGGTTTAGCAATGGTGCAGGAAGTGCATGATCTAATGTACTTCTCGGCATCCTATCGAGGATTCAGCCAATAGAAATACTTATGTAGTACTACCACCATTTTCTCATGCTCAGAATGTCTAGTAGCTCAACTATAGCATGCTTCCCAAATCACCTTGGCATGCTCTCTTGAAGGAACACAAAGGTGACCCAGGTGGCATAACAGGACATCTTAGAGGTGAAAATCTGGAACATGTTGGCCCACCAAGAGTGTCTGGTATGTGTGGCCAAATTCTAGGTCACTTTTGTAGAGAAGTGGTCAGTCAAAAGTCTCGTACCCACAAGAGTTGAGCATAGTGGTTAACGCCATGATTCGTGGTTTCCTGAGGCAATCTACAATATTATTGGTGCTACCTTTCTTATACTTGATATTCAAATGGAACTGTTGCAAGTATGTGGACTACTTCTCATGGCGATCATTTTGAAATTTCCCTTGGGTCTGTATGAATTGCAGGGGTTGGTGGTCTGTGTGGATGACCGTTTCCTTCCCCAAAACGTAATGCTTCCATTGTCACAGGCCTACAAAATGGAATACATCTTTATGTCATAAGTGGGATACTTCTAAACTGTGTCTAAAAGTGTCTCATTGTGATATGCCATTGGATGCCTGTGTTGAGTAAGGACTGCCCCAATAGCATAGTCACAGGCATCTGTCTCAACATCAAATGGTTGTTGCAAGTCTGGTGATGCGAGAACTGGTGCCGTGCAGAGGCGATATTTCAACTCTGTGAATGCCTTCTATTGAGATTCAAACCAAAATAATTTTGCTTTCGCTCCTCCCTTGGTGACTTGACCTAGAAAGTTGCGAAGCTTTATCAGAGTGGTTGGAGATGGCCAATCTCAAATGACTTGGATCTTGGATGGATCCACATGCACCCCCTGTTCATCAATAATGGATCCCAGATACTGAACCTGGGTCATGCCAAAAGTGCGTTTCTCCAAATTAGCACATAACTTGTGTTGCTGCAGTGTTTGGGGAACTTGTCAGTTGTGGTGGAGGTTCTCTTCCCAACTCTGGTTGAAGATCAAGATGTGATCCAAGTATACCACTACAAATGAGTTGGTGAATGGCCATAAGATGTCATCCGTTAGCCTCATGAAGGTTGTAGGAGCATTCGTCAATCCGAAAGGCATAACCAACCTTTTGAGAAGGCCCTCCTTGGCTTTGAAGGCAATCTTCCATAGATCAGAGGGTTCAATTGGCACCTGATGATATCCCGACTTCAAATCGATCTTGCTGAAATATTTTTCCCCCTTAAGTTGGTCCAAGAGGTCATCAATCCATGGGATTAGGTAACTATTATGAATAGTGATCTTGTTCAGTGCCCGATAGTCAATACAGAGTCTCCAAGTCCCATCCTTCTTCTGTACCAAAACCATTGGGCTCCCACGGAGTAATGAAATTAGACAGATGTGACCTTTCTATAGAAACTCCTGAATCTGCCCCTTGATTTCATCATTCTCCACAATGGAGCGCCGAAAGATTGGTCCATTAGACAGTGGTGCACTTGGGGTCAGATCGATGGAGTGCCTGACCTGACTGTGCAGAGGAACCCCTACGAGGGAGGTGAAGATGTCCTTGTACTCCTCCATGACCTTGTCCATATATAGTTTTCATGCACAGGGGCCCTATCTGGAGGTCGTGGCCACTGTTTTCTTCTTTTCTTGAGAGCTTATCATCAGGAAAACAAATTTCCCAGTTTTGGAAACTAGCTTATTGCATTGTTTTGGATTAATCAAAGAGATGGCGGTAGGCGGTGCTACCTTCGGTGTCCTGTACAACGTATTTCCCAAAGTAACAATAACAACACATGGCCTTGATTAATACATAGCATGTTGTTTCCACAAGTATGGTTGTCCTAATAATACATCAAAAACTTCAAGGGGAGAAACGTCACACAATACCTCATCCGTGAAGAGCTTGATGTTGTATGGAAGGTGACACTGCTGGCTCACACAAAGATCTCGTCCTTGGTGAAGCCACCCCATGGTGTACAGTTGTGGATCTGTTATGGTTGGTAAGCCTAGCCACTTCATGACCTCTACCGAAATGAGGTTCCTTTGGCTTCCGCTGTCAACAATGAACTGTAACGGGGAGCGCTTTATCCACATTTGGGAGTGGAAGAGATGCTCATCCTCCTCTGGATCTTCAGGATCGTCCTTCTGGATCTTCGTGGTGGAAATGGTGGTGTTGGTCTTGGCATCGATAATATACTTCACTTTTTCATTCCCCTTGTCAAGTTTTGACTCAAAGTCAGAACATGCATCTAATTTTGAAACCTTTAGCTCGACCACCAATAACTGCTTGGCCTGACACTCACTTGTGTTGTGAGTGGAGCTCTTATGGAACTCACACCATTTCTTTGCTTGCAGCTTTAGCCAGTTGTCTTAGGCCACCTCGCCTTGGCTTTTTCCTTTGTTCTGTGGTTTGGGGGCACCTTTCCCTTGCTTCAGATTCGCAAATCCAAAGTCTCACTTCTTCTGTTTAAACTTTTTCTCGACCTTGATGGCATATCGGTATGTCATGCTGAGCGAGGGGATGTTTAGGAATTCTATTTCTTCTTGGATGTACTTATGCAGGAAAGTGTGGTATTTTAGTACCAAATGCTACTCTAAATCCTTGATACCCAACTTTGTGCAAAGGGTATGGAAAATATTGGTAAACTCAAGCATGTCTTGGTCCCTTCCCTACCGTAGCGTGGTCCACTTTATGTATTGATCCTCATAGCTTCTAACAAGGTAGTACTGTTCCTTCATGGCATCTTGAAATGAATCCCAAGTGGGTGCAGCTGAAAATAGTGATTCTATACTTTCATCCTTATGCTTGCAGTAGGTTTCCCACCAGTCCTTGACATGGGGGGCTACTTTGAGAAGAGCGAAAATAATATTTTCCCGACTCGAAAATTCATGAATAAAAAAATACCCATCTAGCAGATTTAACCATTTATCTATGACATCTGCATCTATTTGATATTGAATATGGGCATCTAAAAATTAACTTGTACCTTAAAGGGTGTGGCATTTCTAGAGTAGATGTTGGAAGCCGATGTGTCACCTCTAGGTAGCCATTGAGGGATCTATGCAAAGCTGTCCATCATCGCGTTCCTTTGTCGCTTGAGGGCTTGTTCGAGCAAGATTTTGATAGGATCTCCTACCCCGTCATCTTTCCTTTCATCTGCCATGGGAAGCTATCGAGATTTGCGAGGCTGGTCTTCCTAAGGTTCGACCAGTTCAAGCCCTAACTCCTTTTATCCTGACCTCATTGGGGACATGAAAAGAAAAACAGAGAAAAAGCATACTGCTCTTATACCACTTATCCGAATTTAAATAGGAACACAAAAAATTATAGAGATAAACATAAACACAGAGATGGAACAGAAATAATACTTCATTTCATTAATGTAAAATACTGAAATATGCTTACAAACAGAAATGGAAATAAACCAGCTAGGGCAATGGTAGCTTATCTCTGAGTAGATATGTGGTGGCTACATGGCTCTAAAATATGTTACAATGAGGCTCAAAGGCCTATTTATTGTTTAGAAACAATAGAAAACCCTAAAAATCCAAAAACCTAACCTTAGAAAATGAAACGCCAAACTGTGGGCCCCATTTGGGTAAATTGGTACATCAACTTCTCGGGGTCGTAACTTTGGCATACGATCTCCGTATAACACGTACAATATCTCGTTAGAAATATCTAACGTACAATATCTCGTTAGAAATATCTATCCAAGAAGTACAATTTTGGGAAGAGAAACATCAATCCATGGACCCATGTTTCTCCTAGTTTTCCTAAAAGCATTGTTTAGGGCGTCAAAACGGCTCCAAAAATTTACGACCTGAAAAGCTACTAAAAGTAGTAAACTGTGCTACAATTAAGGAAACTAAAAAGCTGAAAGAAACAATGGTGGGGGTGTAAGAGGACTTGGTAGGTGGCCACCAATATCAACCTGGAATAGGAGTAAAGCCTCAACTGGAATGGGCCCATTTGTTTTTTCATACCTTGGATGTTATACCAATGAATTGGTACTTGGAGATGGAACTCCACCATGGCATCGAAGAATGGGATATTTTGTGCTAGAGATTTTTGATGATGTTCAGCTTTGAGGATGGATTTGAATCTATCAATGAAGCATTGCATGAGGTTAATATGACAATTTTCAGGAAACCACAAGATCCTCTAGATTTGATTCAACCTAATAGGGCCACCCAGTTGAGGCATGCGGTCGAGTGCCACAATGTCACAGTGGAAGAAGAAGAAGAAGACCCGTAGAAGATTAATATTATAGAGATTGAATGACACCATAAATTTGAAGGACCACAGCTAGAGAACCCATACATATCTAAGCCACTAAAAGCCAGATAGGTGAAAATTGGTGCAGAGGCAGAGCTGAAGTTTGCAAAGATTGGGGACTACTCGGATGACGTTATAGTAGATAAGGTCGCCAAACTACTCCGTGAATATCAGGATCTATTTACCACAAATTTTTTAGATCTAAAAGGGAGAATAGGAAATTTGGGTGTCATGAAGATCACCCTAAAACCGAATGTGAAACCTGTGAAGCAAAGACCTTACTGCCTCAATCCAAAGTATAAAGGAAGGGTCTGCTTAGAGTTAGACAAGATGCTCACAACAGGTATTATTGAACCGGTGGAAGAATCTAATTGGGTAAGCCCAATAGTGGTTCAGAAAAGAAGTAGAAGGAAGAAATAAGGATATGCATAGATCTCAGGAAGTTGAATGATGCCTGCGTGCATGATCCCTTCCTAACTCCGTTCGTCAATGAGGTCCTGGATAATGTTAGCGGCTAGGAAGGATATTTGTTCACTGATGGGTTCTTTGGGTACCATTAGATCAAGATTGAACCATAGGATAGAAGTAAGATGACCTTCGTGACTCAATGGGGATGCTTCTAGTATACGGTGATGGCTTTTCGGCTGAAGAACATGCTGACGATATTTTCGTGCATAGTCATCGTGACATTCAAGGATTTCATTCATAAATTTCTGTAAGTATACTTTGACGATTAGACAGTGTTCAGACTGGTGAAGTGCCATGTGGCAAGTCTACGCTTGATGCTAGATACATGTCAAAAGTACTAGATCACGCTCAATTTGAAGAAATGTTTGTTTTGTGTCCCTTTTGGGATCTTGCTGGTCCATGTGGTATGCAAACAAGGCTTGATGGTAGACCCTATGAAGATCATGATCATAATCAATTTGGAGGCTCCAAGGAGTGTGAAACAGCTATGCGCAACATTGGGGCATACGAGATACTATAGGAAATTCATTAAGAGCTATGCCTAGATCACCACGCTGATGAAAACACTGTTAAAGAATGATGTTACATTCTATTGGAATGAGGAATGCTAGAAGAGCTTGGATGTGCTAAAGGAGAAAATGTTCACCACGCTGATCCAAGTCTTCCCGGATTAGAAGAAGGAATTTCATGTGCATGTGGATGTGTCATGTATTCCGCTAGGAGCAGTATTGACACAGGTCAATGAAGGGGACATGGATCATCCTATAGCATTCACAAGTAGGAAGCTATCCAAAGCTGACATAAATTATTCCACGATAGAGAGCGAAGGACTAGATATGGTGTACACACTCCAGAAGTTCATGCATTATTTGTTGGATGAAAATTTTAAGATGTGTACATACCATTTGACATTAAAATACCTGTTCAATAAGCTTGTGTTGGGGGGAAAGATATGCAGGTGGCTTTTGTTGTTCCAGGAGTATGATTTTGAAGTTGTTGTGAATCCAGGATGCTTGAATGCTAGATCGAATCATCTATCGTGCATTGAAATAGGAGAGGAACCTATGAATTTTGAGCAAGGACTACCGAACATGCAACTCTTTGTAGTACACATTGCAGATAACCACTTTGAAGATATTATACACTTCTTGACGATAGGTACGGCTCCGGAAGGATATACAAGCTAACAAAAGAAGGAACTGGTGGTGCATGTGACAGACTTTTATGTCACTGCAAGGCACTTGTACAAAACAGGATCAGATGAAATATTGTGACGTTATGTGCTATATTTTGAACAAAACAACATCTTCGTTGAGGCACATGGCAGAGCTGTGGGAGGTCATTATGCAAGAAAAGCAACAACATAGAAGATTCTACACACTGGGTTATGGTGGCCGACCTTGTGTAAGCATTCAAAAGCATATTGTAGGGCATGCAACTCATGCCAAAGGATGGGAAAACCCTAGTGTAGGGATGAGCCACCACTGAATCTGTAGATATTGCTACACCCCTTCAAGAAGTGGAGATTGACTTTGTAGGACAAATTCAGCCTCCAGGGAAGAAGACGGGTGCACAGTACATCATCACCATGACTGAGTACATAACCAGATGGGAAGAGACGTAGTGTATGAAGGAGTATACAAGCACGACATCAGCCAAATTCATATTTGAGTACATGCTAACAAGGTTTGGTTGTCCAAAAATTTCAATCAGCGATCATGGTACACACTTTCTTAATGAGATGATTAGCGCGATGACAAAGGAATTTTAGGTCTACCATCAGAAGAGCATGCCATATAATCCACAAGCTAATGGGACAGTGGAAGCATTTAATAAAATATTGGAGAGTGTGCTCACAAAGGTTTACAATGCTCAAACAAATGACTAGGATGTTCGTGTGCTTATGGTGCTATGGGCTTATAGAATGACTTGCAATAAGTTGAATGGAAAAACATCGTTTAGAGTGGTTTATGGTGTGGAAGCTATGTTGTTGATTGAGTACATTGTGCCTAGTCTACGTATAGCAGAATTCATAGGAATGGCAGATCGCAGAGCCCTGAAAGAGAGGCTCACGTAGCTAACAGAGCTTGAGGAAGATAGATTCCTAGCTGGATTCCATCAACAAGTTCAGAAGGAGCGCAAAAAGGCATGGCATGATCATCACATCAAATTTAGTTCTATTTTATGACAACATGTATGATAAATTTCCATGAAAATTTCAGATGCATTGGCTGGGGCCATATTTCATCAAGGAGATTATATATGGTGGAGCAGTTCAATTGATAAAATTGAGTGGAGAACCATTCCCAATGCGAGTGAATGGTAGCCAATTGAAGCCATACATTGGTGATCTAGTTAGATGACTACATGGTGGAAGCACAATCTTAGCACCCTAGGCAGTTGAAAGGAGGAATGAGACTATAAACTACACTGCTCAGGTTGGGGAGATGCATAATTGGGAAACTGTGCAGAATGGAGGAATTTTACAATATCAGCAAAAACTCGCCGGAAGCTACGTTATCCAAGAAGGGACCACGCAGGGCAATGAGAAAGTGACCGTTATGGTCACTGTTCATGATTTGACAGTGGGAAAATGACTAAATGGAGCAGGGGGCGACATCTAAGTTGAAATTTAAGGGCAAGATCTGTGAAAATCTTTTGCCAATCCAACATTTATGAATGAATTTTTGGGGGAACAGTTGGATTTGAATTTGAAAATGCCTATAAATTATAGGTGGTTCCCCAGTGAAAAACACATGGCATTTTGAGAATTTAGGTGTTGAGCTCTCAGGTGCATATGGCAATGAGTACTTTGAAGCTTTGATAGCTAGTTCATCATTTGGTAAGTTGTAAGTGCCCACAGAAACTGCAATTGTTGGAGAAGCAATCATAGCTGAGGAAATTGCCCCAGAAGTAGCAATGGAAGCTAAGGGAGCTTGCTTGGTGGTTGCAAGCATCGAAGTACTGGTAGAAGTGCTTAAATCACCAAGGTCGTTGTTGAGCTAATTTATTAACACAAATTAACACAAGTATTCATTATCAATCTAGGTTTGTAAAACTCGAAGGCAAGTCCACAGTGTATGGATATCAGGTATATCCAAGCTTAAAAGATAAATTTTGAAGAACTAAAGAAGTATAAATTACAAATATAAGCCTATATTAACAATTTCTAACTCACTTGCAATGTATGAAAGATGAAGTGGCTCTTAACTTAGGAGATCCATTTGTGTCCTCTCTCAATTATCACTTAATGAATAGAAATAAGAAAACATGAACTCACAATAGCTTAAGATGCATAAATAAACAATGAAGGAGACTCTAAACTTAAGATATCTTTGGGTATTTTTCATCACAATTCATTCATCATTATGCTATCATTGGAAAATTGAAAGTACATTGCTTGCGTGTAACAAAGATGAATTCTAGTTTTGATCTATTAGTTCAGTAGAAGGAGAATTCAACTTGAACACTTTGTTGTCCCTTCTTATTAAAATGATAAACAAACTAAGATTCACCAATAATATAAATCATCACACATTAATTCATAAGAAAACTTGAAACAATGCAAGTAAATAAATTCTAACGTAACCAGTTCATGAAAATTAAGCTAATCTAACAATGAAGTGTACTTAGCCTAGAGAGGGGGCCCTCAACCCTTGCCTTGCACACCTGAGGTTGCTAGAAAGTGCTGAAAATTCAGTCTCTCATCCACATAAATGAATAGCAAAATGAAAGTGAAACAATTTCTTCAAATTAAACTCCAAAATCCAAATGTCTTAGCATAAAGTCGTACACAAATTACATATCATAAGCCTTCAAAGTCTTGGCTTAAATAGAATATTATGAAACAAACTGATCTAAAGTCTCTCTAACAATAATATCTATTCATATCCATCTATCTAAGTCAAATCCATCCAATCTATCACTAGAAATATGGACAATCCCATGAAATCATAAAATTGCCCTATTTCTTAAAGATTTTTTGGGTGACTAGTTATGTTTAACTAGTCTTGACTGGGCCTAATAAAGCTTGTTTTGACCGAACCAAGTGGCATTTTTTTAGTCCTATTTCCAAAGATTTCTGTTCATGCGTCCATCTTGAGCCCAGGTCTCCTGCAAATATGCTATCCACATAGATATTACAGCAATTTATGATTCTGTCCAAAATTGCACTTGAAACTCAATTTTCATAAAAAATTCTAGAAATTGCAAAATTAAAATTAAATACCTAAATATGCATAAAATACATAAAAATGAGATGTATGTGATGGAAATTGGATGGAAAATATAAGGATTAAGTAAGTTATCTTAAGCAAAAATAGACAAAAGCTAAGGGCCAACAGTCACCTAAGCGAGGCCTACGCCGACCAAAGAGGGTCCAAAAATAAATAAGGACAAGCATAAAGCACCATAGCCAGTGTGTGCATCACCCAGAAAGCACCCATGGAAGGAAGAGGCCATCGTACAAAAGAAGGAAAACCTAACTGACCTGGAGCTTGAAGAGAATTTTGAAGAAATCTCTATGGATGAGGAGGAAATTAACATGAGGGTAGAGGACATTGACGTTGAGGGGTTTGACCCTATCTCTAAACTTCCCAAGTACATTCCTCTGCATAGAGGCAAGACAAAGCTTCCGAAGGACATTGATGAAAGCAAGGTCACACTGCATACACCCTTACTGCTAGAACAAATTTCCTTTGAGGGACCGCACCTGGGGCACATCCCCCATTTAAAATGGGAGGATTGGGATTTGGTTGATATAGAGTGCTTTCCTCACTTAGCAACAAATCAAATCACACACCACGTATACTATAAAGACTCTAGTGTGACCACACTGGAGCAAATCAAGTGGGCAAAAGGAGTTGATAAGGCTGGTCTGTTAAACATGTTGTGGGTATCGCATTACAACCGCATCCCATAACCATAATAGTAATCAAGCAGCTTTTTTTCTTGGTGCACGTTGGGTGCCTATGGCTAGAGGAGTCGATATTGATCACTAACATGTTGATCCATAGGATCAATCAGTTGTCGCCTGTAGGAGAAAATACGGCCATGGAATTTAGCGGAAAGACAAGTGAGCTCGACCTGGCTGAAGTAATGAAGGATAAATTTAATCTCGGTAAGAAGCCATACGGCTACTCCATCACTAGCATAACCAACCCCACGGTCAAGGTAGACACCCAGATCTTGGCAGGAAAGATTATGAGGAAGTGTTGCATAGATGAAGTGCTAACACCAGTAGTGTCACTAGCAGCCCAGTGCATGGAGGGCGTATAGTTCAACTAGGCACACTACCCTACAGCGAGTTCCTCATGAACCGCAGATAGGCATAGGATCAAAGCAAAATGTTTCACTATGCATGGCTGCAACTGTCCATAGTGTTTCTCTCATGGCAATTACCAGAGGATAGTCAGTTTCCTCTGGTCGCACAGGACTTACTAGAAGTAGAGAATTTCACTTCGCTCTAGGCTATGAAGGACCCCCAAAGGGTTAAGGACAACAAGGTCTTTTGGATCTTTATGGAGATGAGTATTTACATGGCCATCAATCGCAAGCCGTGGTTGTCACTGATAGTTTATGATTAGCTAACAGAGCATGTGGAGTTCAAGGCAGACTTCCATCTTGTCTCCATGTGTGTGTGGAAGGATCCTAAACAAAAGTGCTATGACCTTCCATACCTGACCACAGATGACACAATCACAATGGTCCTCAGATGGCTACATAAAAGAACTCCACTATTGCTCTCTTTAAGGCCATCATGGACAAGAATGAGTGCATGACCATTGTAGTGGTTGAGGCATGCAAGTCTGTCCTAAAGTTGGACATACCCAAAGATGAGCTAGTGGATGTGCGAATTTGAAAGCTCACCGCGAGAGTGCATGAGGAGAGGACAGAATTGGCAAAGGTTCAGTTTAAACTGAACCTTAAGATTGTAGAACTTGTGTTGAAGGCCCAAACTTCGACTTTTCCTAAAGTCAAAGAGCAGCTCAAGGTAGTTGTTAGGGACGTCGTTACAGCAATAGATAATGTAGTAAAGGATTTCACTGTGCTCTTTGAGTAGTCACTGGAAGTAGTAACTAGCTTACAAGAGGATCTCAATGTGCATAGACTAGAAACAGAGGCACAGGAGCTACAACAATGATCTGATGAGGTTAAAGTGACAGCACGCACTGTCGCCATTACCTAAAGGCTAGCAAAGTTGCAGGAAGAAGAGGCATTGAAAGAGCAGGTGGACCTAGCACAACACATGGAAGCATTATTGAAGGCTCGATTAAACGCTTGGCTAGACGAAGCATATGTGCTCACAACCACCATTGAATCGAAATTGGCTAGTTTACATGAAAAAAAGTAGAAGGTACAAGTAAATGGAGCAGGACCGATGATAGAGCAGTTGTTCGAGCAGATGAAGCAGCCGACAACATAGAGCAGCACCAAAGTCACAGTGGTACAAGTGAAGATGGGAGGTCTTCGTGACAGGATCTCCACACTAGTAGAGTGACTTGAGGGCGAGTCACCAGATTTTTGTTGGGGGCCTATTGGGAATGAGTCCCTTGAGGTCAATTTTGGGGTTTAAAGCCCAAGTTTTGGGGCTAAAGGCCCAAGTTTTGTGTAAAGAATTTGAAGTATCCACATTTTGTGGCCACAGAGCACGAAGATGTAAATAGTTACTAAGGGTTTTCTGCCCTTCTTTTGTATAAGTCATGTCAGATTGTATAAAAAGGGAGTCTTAGAAGAGTCTAAGGTAGTTTTTAGTGGAGTAGTTTTGGTGCTATGTTTTATGTATGGGTCTGTGAGAGCTAAGAGCGAAGAGTCTTATTCTAGGAAGAGGCTTTGAAGCTAAGTGTGTAGAGGCCTAGGGTAGAAGTCCGCAGCTGAGTGTGTAGATCCCTGCAGCTATGTACACATGGCAGTTACAGCATGTACTAGAAATATGGATTATTAATAAAGATGAATCTTCTACAATTATTTGTGTATGCATTATTTTACTTCTGTTATGAATGTTGCGATTATGTTATGTTGAATGCTAGAGTATGAAGTAATGCTATATTGATGCACGAATTTATGTATTTTACTTTGTCATATGAACGCAAGTAGGAATATTTGTTCACATGAAGATAACATAATGTATGTTAAAGTAACCAATACTTAAGTGAGTTTGGTTAGATAAAGAAGTAAGATTAATTACAAGGGTGTGCAAGTGCTTGATCTATCTATTTATGGTACACGAAGGATGATTTATTCAAGGATGAATAAGAGAAGTACTTTGATAATCCCTAAAGGGCTTATGGATCTGCACGAAGGAAGGTTACGGAAAATAACTGACATCACAACCATTTGAAGGTGTGGAAACTCGATTCTTGCATCCCCCCATACTGCTTTGGGTGAGACTTCAGTCCACGCTCCGTGGATTGATGCCGAAAGGGCCAATAGTGTAGGGATTTTCTTGGCTACTTAATGCTAAACTTGGGTCAGGGCCCATCAAGTAAAAAGTCTAAGCAATTAGTCCTATACCCTCTTGCTTAGCCATCTCTAGAACTTGATTTACCTTTGTTGCTGGAAGAGGAGGAAGAATATGAAGTTTATTTTGCCTAACTCTATACCTTAGAAATGACCATGGAAGGGGGACAACAGGATGAAGATGATTTAATTGAACACATACTCCATAGTCCAACTCCCAGTACATTATCCTTAGAAGAAGTAGTAAAAGAAACCCATAACTACTCTCAAGTTGATCTATGCTAAGTCGATTCCAACACTCTCAGTGTTAAAACCATAGAATTTGGCCCTAAGAGAGCTTTGAAAATTAATCCATCTCTTTCTATTCTCCAAGAAGGAAAGTTGTGCAACATGCTAAAGGAACATTTGGATGCCTTTGCTTGGGGTTACAAAGAAATGAAGGGATTTCACCCCTTGGTGTGTACTCACCACATTTATATCAAAGAAGGTTGCAAGCCAATCTGGCAACCCCAAAGGAGGATGAATCCAACTCTTAAAGATATAGTCAAAGAAGAACTACAAAAGCTGCTAGATGTAGGATTCATCTCATATAGTGAGTGGGTCTCTCCTTTGGTGTTGGTTCCAAAGAAAAATGGTAAGTGGAGGATTTATGTTGATTATAGGGAGTTAAACAAAGCCAAAAAGAAGGACCATTTCCCTCTACTTTTCATCGACGAAGTGCTAGATGGCTTGGCAGGGAAAATGTTTTTCTCTTTCAGCGGGCACAATCAATTCTAGATCAGCCCAGAAGACCAGGATAAATACACCTTCACTTGTCCTTGCGGTACTTTCACCTATAGGGTCCTTTGTTTTGGCCTATACAATGCTCCTGCCACTTTTTAGAGAGCAATCATGACTATATTTGCCGAGTTAGTCCGTGATGTAGTAGAAATTTATATGGATGATTTTACACCTTATGGAGGTGATTTCTAGGAGGCTCTATTCAACATAGGTAAGGTGCTACACAAATGCATTGAAATTAACCTGTCTCTCAGTCTAGAAAAATGTGAATTCTTGATGACTGCAGGGACTGCACTAGGTCATTCAATATCTCAGGAAGGACTACAGGTGGACCTAAAAAAAATAGCTATCATCCAAAGGGTCCCACGTCCACAAAAATAGAGAGATGTCAAAAGTTTCTTAAGGTTAGATGGATACTATCGAAGGTTTATAAAAGGCTTCAAGAAGTTGGCTTCTCCTTTATTTGAGTTGTTGGCCAAAGATTATGAGTTTGTATGGTCAAAAAGTTGTCAAGAGGCCCTAGACACCCCGAAGGATTGGTTAACCACTACACTAATTCTCTGAGGCCCAAATTGAGCCCTTCCTTTTCGTATTCATGCTAATGCCTGACATAAAGCCATAGGAGTAACACTAGGACAGATAGATAAAAAGTTTCCTGATGCCATTTACATTATGAGTAAGAATCTATCAAAGGCCGAACCAACTACATAGTGACTAAAAAGGAGCTTTTGACCATTATGAATTCATTGAACAAATTTAGGCATTATATTATAGGCTATTAAACATTTGTACATACTAACCATGTTGTAATAAAATACTTAATGAATAAACCTGATGTGAATGCTCGAATAATTAGATGGTTATTTTTACTACAACAGTTTGATCCAACTATATTGGAGAAGGCTGGAAAGCAAAATGTTGTTGCATATTTTTTGTCCAGATTAACTTTTCTTGCAAGTGAAGAGGGAATTATTAATGATCAGTTACCTGATGAGCACTTATTCGCCATTTCAATTCTATCTCCATGGTTTTCTGACATAGAAAACTATTTGGTATTTGCACAGTTCCCACCAAATTTGTCCTCCAAAGAGAAAAATATTGTGAGGAAGAGTGCCCACTTCACTTGGATTGGTGGAAACCTATACAAACTAGGCCTGTATCAAATTCTGAGAAGGTATGTCAGGGAGGAGGAAGTATTTGACTTCCTTTTGACCTGTCACGATGGGCCTTGTGGAGGTCACTTTGCAGCAAAGAGGACAACATTTAAAGTGTTACAAGCTGGGTATTATTAACCCACTCTTCATCAGGATGTGAAACGATATACTAGTCAGTTTGATCGGTACCAAAGGATGGGAAAGCCTACTCTAAGAGATGAAATGCCTCTACAATCTCAAGTGACTTTTGAGCCATTTGGCAAGTGGGGCATGGACTTCATTGGACCTATTCACCCTCCTTTCGAGAAAAAACAATATATCATTGTGTGCACTGACTATCTGACTAAGTGGGCGGAAACTAAGGAAATTAAGATAGCAACAGAGGAGAAGTTGGAAGAGTTCTTAAGGGAGAATGTATTTTACAAATTTGGGTAGCCTAGAGAATTGGTCATTGATCAAGGCAACTAGTTTACCTCCAACATGATTGAAGACTTGTTAAGCTAGCATAAGATCAAGCATAGAACCTCCACTCCTTATCGCCCAAAAGCTATTGGGTAAGTGGAGGTGACCAATAGAGTGTTGGAGGGCATCCTGACCAAAGTGGTTAGCAGCAACAGGAAATATTGGGTAGATAAACTAGTTGAGGTCACCTAGGCCTATAATACCACCTACAAGACCCCCATTGGATTCACAACCTATGAGCTGGTCTATGGGAAAAAGGCCCTGTTGTCCATTGAATTTCAGAATAATACATTGAGGATGGCCACCCAACTAGATCTAGATCTCAGTAGTGCACAAAAAGAGATTTTACTCCAGTTGAATTGTTTAGATGAGTTCAGAATGCAGGCCCTCCTACACACACATGTAACTCAAATTCGTAGGAAGGTCTGGCATGATAAGAACATTAAAGATACGAAATTTCAAGAAGGTGATTGGGCCTTTTTATATGATTCCAAATAAAAATACTCTAAGGGTAAGTTAAGGACAAGATGGTGAGGGCCTTATGTTATAGAGAGATGTCATAATAATGGTTCAGTGCAGATCAGAACCGTAGATGCAGAGGCCATTCTTTTACTTGTTAATGGGCACAAGTTGAAAGTTTACAAAAGGCCATTTTCAAAGCAAGAGTTCATTGATGGTATCAATAAAATAGTGATGGTGGTCGAGCAAGGCTCAGCGCTTACCTCATCAAGTCACTGAGAAAAGAAAAAAGAAAATAAGGAGACTCAGGTGAAAGCATATATGAGGCGCTTGAGTCCCATTATTGGGGTGAAAACCTCTTGGGGCGGCCCAATGGTGTAAAAAAAAAAAAAAAAAGAGAAATAAAAATATCTTTGGGTGAAAAACTCTCTTGAGGCACCCAGGGCAAGTAGCTAGAATGAAAACCTCTTGGAGGAAGACTCGTTGCTTTTAAAAAAAAAAATTAAAAAAAAGAAAAGAAAAAAGTAAAATAATGAAAAATTGTTTACAGGTTAGTAAGAGGATGATTAGAGGGAAAAGGAGAACCAAAAGGGGCCTATTCCTCTCATATTTTTATTTCTCCATTCATTATCCTTCATCATTCCACCATTCCTTCCATTTTTTCACTCATTTTCCTCAATTTCAAAGGGTATTGTGTTTTCTACAAGACTCCCTATGAACCTACAAGATCCCCTAAAAACCTATAGGATGATCCTATAGGAATTATTTTGGCTTCAAAATCCTAAGGTGAGCAACCCTAGGGCAAGGAAATGACTTTCCCATGTCAAAAAAAAAAAAAAAGCTACATCACAATTCCATTACCATACCTCTCTCCACCTAGATCACCATTGCATCCATAATAAATAAATTAGTTTTCAAAAAATTCACAGCCTTCAAGAGAAAACAAAGATAAAAGATGAAATAAAGACTAGAGGGGAACAACACCTAAATGTATTTCTCATTATTCACACCCTAGACCTTCTCTTTATCCATTTCATCATCATCAAGTCCCAATAAGGGAAATGATAACAAATTCTGAGGGAGAAGCAGCTACAGGACATCCTGTAGGAAATCTTGTAGCAACCAATCCCACAGAATAAAAATCATGATTTGTAACAAGCTTCCAGCATGGAGATCCAAGGTTAGAAGAAGCTCCAGAGCAGTAGTATCACAATCATCTTCAACACCAGGTACAAGCATATCAAGGAAATCATCTAAAGAGAAGATATATATAAAAAAAAAGGAGGGAGAAATGTTATAGACGTATTTTGGAACTACAACCCCAATCATATATGTCCATAAACGAAGGGATTTTGAGTCCCTAAAAGTGTTTTTTCACACCCTAAAGGAACAAGGTCAGATGATTACATCATCTCCCAAAAGTTCTTCATGGAAAACTACTCAGAACTAGTCAAAACTGGACCATACTGACTGCTCAGTGCTAAGGGTAGGATGCATCTCATCTGCCACATGCAAAAAGTGTGATGCATACTGAAGAGCCCTTCTATAGGGTGCGATGGGCAAGAGTAGACAAATGGCAGAGACAATTTGCAAGGTGGATGATCATGGAATCTTCTAGGAACTTCTCTTGTGACACTTGCCTCTCTGGATTTGCCAAGGGATGAGTAAGAGATCATGAATCTCCAAGTGGAACCAAGAACTATCAGAGAGAAGAAACTAATCAAAATCCTAGAAGCTGAATCACCCCCCTGCAAACATTTATTTATGGACCCCTCATCCCAGAGATCCAGAGGCTGGAATTTTGTATCTTGTAAGGAAGCGTTGTTGGTTTCCTAGTGGAACATCATAGTGTTGGGTGATCTAAGTTTTTCATGAGGTGAAGAAGGGCTTTCATGCTGGGAGGATGACGCTGGGTCAGATCAATGGGTTGTAATCCTTTGTTCTACTCTTTCTATCAATAGAGCTATTCGAGTTTTCCTCCACATTCTTATATGTTTGATGATATATGCATTTGTGTGGTCAATATATATCTGGTCCTATATTGTCTATGATTGTAGATCCCAGTACTTTGAAGGTATTATGATGCTTTGACTTTACAGGTAGTCTTTGAAGTTGGTAAGCAAGGAAGGAGTGGCAAAGACCTATCAGAGTGGAGAAGGAACAAGCAACAAACCATGCGAAAGATCGAGGTTGGTATTCTTTGCTCCTCTCCTATCTACTTCTCATAAAGGAAAACGAAAGTAACTTTAGTTTGTTTTTTTCTAAGATAGCTACCCGTCTTAGTGGGACTAGCAGCTCTGAATAGACACTAGATTTCCCGATAACAAAATGGCGACTCTGCTGGGGAGCGAATAGCTTGTTTTCTTGTCTATATTTGTTTTCTTTATAAACTATAGACGAAGCCTGAAGTTAAGCTAGCTAGACTTCGAGCCGCATTTGCTATGCAAGTGGAAAGTAGATCAATGATGCTTCAGTCCATCTCTAGGTTTTGTTTATAAACTGAACAATTGATTTGCAAACATCCTAATTGCCCTGGTGGTGGCTCAAGTAACCTCATTAGATCAGCCCCTGTGATTTTCATTTATTGACTATCATTAGCTCGGCCTAAATCCTTGAACTAAGCTCCAAGTTGTGACCAAAAACCAAGTTGAAGTCTCATCCCTGGACCATCGCACCTTCTCCTCTTGGAAATCTGGATGCGTCGCACCTCCCGTGTGCACTAGGTGAGATGCATCCCTATTTCTCTTTGTTACAGGTGTGATGATCAGATAAGACTATTTCTACCTCCAGATTTTGGTTTTTCTTCACTCTCTTCAGCTTTATTCAGGAGTTTTGCTGTCTGTGATTAGTACACCACCATGGAAACTCCCTTCCTTTGGATTATTTAGCCTCCATTGTACAAAGAACTGTAAATTTTTTTATGTATTTCTCGCCATTTACAATTCTCCTTTACAGAGAAGTAGCTTAGTAAAACTGTCGTATTTTGATTTGGAAGTGTTGCAAGTGTCGTTTTCAGTCAAAGAAAAGAATCCTACTATTCTTAATGGTTGATTACACTGTTTCTCTTGTATTTGATTTGAATTAATAGTTTTTTAAGTGTTGAAAGCAATTTTCAATTCAAAATCACAAAGTGTCATCATTGTCTTCCTTTCGCCTTTTGGAGAGAAAATTGTTAGTACTGTTGCTTTGAAAAGATAATTCAAATTTGTACTTAGCATTCTTTTTGTCATTCATACATAAAGAAAGCGGAAAACAAATACATGCATGTGAATTTGCATTTAGACTGCTTGTTGATTTTGATTTAGGAAAGTGCATCTAGTGTGTGCTCTCTGCTCTATGTTGAAAGAATCTCGCTTCTCTTTCCTTAGTAGCTAGGATTTTCATTGCAAAAAGAAGAATAAAGAATTTTTTATCATCTTAGATTGCATTTTAGGAATTGTATATCTACATCATGCGGTGAACTTTAAAGGAAAACTTGTTAAGAAAGATCAACAGTAGAATAAATTCAATGAACATAAAAATGCATGGGAACCTAACGCACAAGATTTAGAAGTCTAGGCTAGAGATGTATTACGGTGTCGTAAAGCTTGGTAACTATCGCTTTCATCATAGGTTGGGTGATTCCTCCTCTTTGAGATGACAAGTGATAGTACAGACTTGTGCTCCCACGTACCGTTGAGTATATATTGGGAGACCACAATAGGATATACCCTTCATCCTTAGGAAGCCGTGTCTTCTGCCCTATCAATCGCAATGCACTAAACATACCATTCGGGAAGATTGATTGTTGTATCGTGAAAATTATTCTGTAGTTTTGTGATTGGTTTGGTAATCCCTTTATCTAGATTTCTAGAGTAGTCTCTTTCGTTCGTTTTCAGACTCCTTAAAAGAAAAGGTCCATTTGAGAACGTGTCACTTTCGGCTTATTAAAAATCGAAGGTGATTAGAGTCATCTTTAGGTTTTTCTCGACTCTTAAAAATTGAAAAAGAAAGTTGTGTCAAAGAATCATAAAATCTATTTTAATCGGAATAACGTCACTGTTCCCTCATTGGTCTTAGGTTGAGAAAATGGAGTCGACCAACCAAGGATTTCCCCTTGGGGGAAATCCTAGTCCTTTCTCCTCTTGGGGGGATGTTGGTGCATCTCATATGGCCACATTGTCCCTGCCAGGACTGACAATCGGCTTGCCAATATGGCTCTTCTTGACCTCTGTCGTTCAAAGCACCGTGATTCCTGAGCAATCAAATCAGCAACTAGATGATACTAGAGTTACCCCCCAACCTTCTGCTTCATTTGTTTCTCCCTCCCTTCCTCCCTCTTTGCTTGGTAAAGCTAGTAAAGCTAAAAACCAAGTAACTGAGAAGAAGAAGAAAGGAAAGGAGAAGGAGAAGAAGAAGAAGGAGCCAAAGGCAAAAAGGGGAAACCATGCATCATCTAGCAAAAATCCACACACTGCACTGTCCAAACCTAAATCTCCATGTGTCATTTGCAAAGGAGACCACTATCATCGAGATTGTCCTTGCATCCCTTGGATCCTAAGGGACTGGTCTCCTCATTTGCACAATCTGGTGTCGTCAACCTCTGACAATCATGTTGAGAGTACACCGTCAACTAGTGAAAAAAATGTCTCTGGGTAGAAAGGAAAATATAAGTTTCCTTGTAGGCTATGTGAAGGCGATCATGCCGTCCACCATTGTCCCTTCCTGGATGAAGCTAAAGGACTCTTTGATAACCATCTTGCTTCATCGCTATGGTTTCCTCCTGGATACAAGAAACTCTTGTCGAGTCCATCGCTAGTTGAAAATCCAACTGACACACCTTTGTTGTTAGTCAAAGAATCTATCATTGAAGATAAACCCTATGAGTCTACACCAGACCGAAGTCATCAGGTTGAGACAGAAGTCGACCCAGTCCTGTCTTTGGAAGGTCCATCTTCAGATGATATAGTCACTGAAGAGAATGAGAACGACACCATTCAAATTCTTTTCGTAAACACAGACTTCGATCAATATTGGGGCAATGTACCTGTTCCTTTACCGTAGGAAGGAAGTTCGTCAGAGTCGTATATGGCCATTTATTCAGCCCCACCTCCGAGCAACCTAGTCATTTCCTTCGACTAGAATCTACTAGGTAGACCCCGTCTACAATCTAATGTACCATTCCAAATCATTGTACAAGATTACAGAATGGTCATGGTCGGTACTATCATAGATGAAGGGGCCTATGAGTATCCTTTCCTCAACTGCTTGAAAAGTGATTGGTTCGCCATCGCTTCTACCTAAGATGCGAAATCTGATAGGCTTCGACAAAGTAACCAGTCGACCGTTAGGGTTCCTTCCAAATTTGCTTATAACTTTGAGAGGGAAAACCATTCATCTGCATGTAATGGTAGTCTAAGGACCTTTAGATTACAATCTACTCCTTGGGCATGACTACATTTATAGCACAGGAGCCATTGTCTCCTCACTCTTTCAAGTAATGTGTTTTCCGCATGAAGTTAGAGCGGTCTAGCTTGTAGACCAGCTTTCATTCCTCAGCTCACACATAGCTAATAGTCAAATTCCATCCCTAACTGGTCTTTTCACGCAAGGAATGTCTCATCACTCTCCATTTCATCCACCTGATGAGCGCGAGTAATTCGGTGATTGTGACTGAAACCCAGGGGGCATGCACCCTAGTCTTCTTTGGAAGAAGAACCCAAGGTATAAGGTGGGTTTCCGCGTAGGAATATGACTAGTCTGACACACCCATCCATTTAGGAAAATGGGATTAGACCGGAATAAGATACCTCCGTCAAAAGGTATTCCTTTCCTAACAGAGCAAATGCTTTGTTTGCAAATTGAAGGGCAACCTGGAAACTCTACTTTGTACGTTAAAAGGTATGCCTCTCCTGACAAAGCAGGTGCTTTGTTTGCAAATTGAAGGGTAACCTAGAAGCTCTACTTCATTATACCTAGGGGCATGCAAAATTTTCGCATGGAAGTGAAAAGCGACCATTTATTTTCTTAGTTTGTAGATTCTCAACCCTTTACACTCATAGGATTGGTCATTGTTAGCTTACATAAAGAAAGGATTCGGAGCAAAGTTTTGAATGGTGAAAGCTCCCTAAAAATTGAACCTATCGATGAGACATCCTTATTATACGACTGGCATGAGTAGTTTTATGCAAAGTTCAAGCTCGTTAAAAATTAAACCTAAGAAATGAGCACATGTTCCACCAGATTTTAAGCTTGTTAAAAAATGAACCAACATCTGATAAATAACCATTGCGAACGCTTTATTATCAGCTTTTGAGACTTGGTTGTGTTCTTACCATCACCTCCACTCTATTTTAGCCGATCATACGCCTCCATTTGATTATTTACCCTTTTGAGGAACAACTACGACCAGTGATTCTGTTAGCCATCCTCGTAACACTGCCATGATTGGAAAATTCCAAACCTTACCTGGAACCAACTCCTACCTAAAAATATCACTTGTTCCTCAAAAATGAGTCTCCTTTAAGCTCTTTTCATCTAACTTGTAAAATATGAAAAGATTGCCGAGCAATTGGCCTCTCCAGCTTGTTAAAGCTATCGGAAGTGCTATCCCTCCTCTAGATTTTGATCTTTTTGGACTTGAGGGATTATTACACAAAAATATCGAGCGCTTGTCTTGTTCAGCTCATTAAAACTATCGAAAATTCACCTCTTTCATATTATTTTATACTTTTTCTGACTTAAGGGATTATATGATGAAAAAGGATTACTGGAGTTTCCTTTCCATCCCTTTTCAGACTGTCTAATATTGAAAAAGGACCGAGTTGTCTTTTTCGTTAAACTCATTAAAACCAATAGCGACAAACTTGTCCATGCAAACAAGAACGAGTTTCATTGTCACTAGGCTCATTAAAACATAGCGACGGATTTTCCTGAAGGGAAAATTATAGAAGAAGCATATGTTATCCCCCTCAAGCTTGACAAAAATAAAGAGGTACTGGTTAGCAATGAATGGGGAGAAGTTGGGAAGAAAACTTGAAGAAACTTTATTGGTAGCAAGTCGCTCTTGAACTTGACACTTTCACTCCATTGCCATGATTGAGTCAATTGGGTTATTCCGTTCACTGTACATATTACCATTGGTCCACCCTACCATCAATTTTTTGGGCTAACGCTGCCAATCCATTTTAGTGTTGCCGATATGTTCAAGAGAAGTCGCTCAGAGAATTCACCAACCTAGCTTGTGTCTCATCCACTGCAATACCTTCACCCTTCATTCTTTCATGACCGCCACCTTGAACCCTATATCATCAAATCCTTTTCACCTCCACAAAATCATTTGCTCCGCTCCATTTCGTAGATGTGGGATTCATTAAGGACATCCTACGACAGGTCACTTCTTGTTGACGACAGCTCATTATCCAAGAAGTCGACCTAGGAACAACCCTTTCAATACTTTGAAGCTTGCATGCCTCAATGGCAAGTTTCTCACTTTCGACGATAGGTTTACATCAATGTCCTTCGACCAAACGATTTTGCGTGGTGTTTGATGCCAAGTCCCTTTTTCACACCACGTGAATTGTACTGTCGTACCTTGAGGGTCATCATCATTATCGGTAATTCCTCTCGTGCCTGCTAATAGCTTAGCTTACATCATTGGCTGGTAATCAGGCGATGCCTTTCCATGTTCGACTCCAGAACATATTTTCACATGGATCGACTTGTACTTCAGGCGAAGATTGAATGAGTTTGAAGACCCCGGGTCTAGTTTCATCCATTGAGGCTGCGATATATTTAGGAAAATCAAGACATCAAATCTACATGATTGCTGCACAAATGATCATCCAAACCAAAGGATGATGACTCTATCAGAATCGTCAGTCTGCCATACAGATGGTTTTCTGTCCTATGTACATGAAAATGAATTTATAAAGCTGAGCATGGGAATGCTTGCCTCACCTAGATCATGAAAATATTATGAAGATAATGTATTGTATTTTATCTTATTACAGGTCGCCTTCCAGTTCGAAAAACCTCAGATCCTCATGATAAAGCATTTCACCCGACATCAAAAGATTTACAACCTCATGCTTTAGGGGGCAACTGTTACAGACATATTTGGGCACTGCAACCCCAATCATATATGTCCATAAACCAAGGGCTTCTGAGTCCCTAAAAGTGTTGTTTTACACCCTAAAGGAACAAGGTCAGTTGATTACATCATCTCCCAGAAGTTCTCCATGTAAAACTGCTTAGAATTGGTCAAAACTAGACCATATAGACTGCTCAGTGCTAAGAGTGTGATGCATCTCACCTACCACATGCAAAAAGTGTGATGCATAATGAAGATCCCTTTTGTAGGGTGCGATGGGCGAGAGTAGACAAATGGCAGAGACAGTTTACAAGGTGGATGATCATGGAATCTTCCAGGAACTTCTCCTGTGACACTTGCCTCTCTGAATTTACCCAGGGATGAGTAAGAGATCATGAATCTCCAAGTGGAACCAAGAACTATCAGAGAGAGGACACTAATCAAAATCCCAGAAGATGAATCACCCCCCTGCAAACATCTATGTATGGATCCCCCATCCCAGAAATCCAGAGGCTGGAATTTTGTATCTTGTAAGGAAGTGTTGTTGGTTTCCTGGTGGAACATCATAGTGTTGGGTGATCTAAGCTTTTCATGAGGTGAAGAAGGGCTTTCATGC
>APFE030666262.1:0-12874 GCA_000404065.3 Pinus taeda | reverse complement strand
GATAGTAAGATAAACACACTGACAATTGTAGTTTTCTCATTAAGTCATCAAATCAAAATGTGTTACATAGATAGTGTTGGTGCAATGCCAATGGCAAATAGAAATAGAAAATATAAAACAACTACAGGTATACAAGCCTCAAGGCATCAATCAGCGTCAGGATTAGCATCATTGTCCCCATCATCATGGTCCCCACTGCTCTCCTCTGCATCCTCCTCGTCCCCCGTATCCATAGTCGCCTCTGCATCTGTTGGTATGGAGGTTGACCCCTCTAAGTCATCAAATCTAACAGGCTCTAGCACTAGATCATTGAGATCCATGTTGGCCAATGCCAACTCAACAGTGGTGTCCAGACCCATATCATCAAGAACAATGTTACTTGGGAGTGGGAGAAAAAGCGGGGAGCGGGAGCGACATATTCAGAAGCTCTTGGTTTGGTGCTCTGGAGTAGAGCCAAAATGCTCTACTCCTTGTTGCAACAACACAAATCACTTGCCAAATGAAAATATTAATGAGCAAACACGACCTTTTCTTTCCCGCACTGAGCTTAGCGAGTCCTGGAAACAGGACACGTGTCCCAAAATTGCGACACGCTTTTGAAAATCGTGACACGACCTCGGATTCGACGTGTCGGAAACAGACATGACGTGTGATATGATTTGGACACGAATCCGGACCGAATCGTGTCGGATTCGCTGGATTCGGGATTCGTAGGGGGTTTAGGACGAATCTGGTGACTTAGCCAATAAGATATTCCTAAGTTTGCTAATTTGCCTTGTACAATACCCTAAATGTTGTTTGGAGAATTTTGACAAACAATTTCTATGCATGAATCTTACAAGTAATCTTGTGGTTAATGGCATATAGTCATTATTTCGATCATCATGCAATTAATATATCAACATCACTAGTAAAAGTTATCTAGGAGTAAAGCCTTATTCATATGATAGCAACAAAGGGGTAAAAACTTTAGCAATTGTCATCAATATTGAAAGACAAGACCAGTTTGGAACTAAGTTGCAGGAAACGTGGGTCCGGGGTCTGTGTCCGTATGGAAACGAAACAGAAACAGGGAAACCCTTACGGTATGGCTCAAAAACTCGTTTCCGGCCATACTGGCCCATTTCTCGAGGAGGAAACGTGGCTAGTACGGACAAAAACAAGTTTCCGGACCATATGTCGGAGTTTTTAATTTTTCGCTTCTAATTTTTTATTGGGCGATTCTAATATCCTCTAGATGCTTCTAGATGTCTCTCAAATTATAAAAAAAGGATTTTTTTGAGTGGGGAAGCCGAATGTTCAAGCCTATGGCCCTAGTGTTGATATGCAGGTCATGGTAATGTTAAATTCTTAAAGTATGTTAAAAATTTAAGTAAAAGGATGAAAATGAAAAATAAAGGAGAGAAGGATGAAAATGAAAAATAAAGGAGAATATCACTTTTACTTAAATTTTTAATGTTACCATGAAATGACTCAGGATGTCTGAGAATGGTTTCGCCCTCATTGGATTTCATATGGAAAAAGTAGAATTTTAGATCTCACTCAAAATCTAGCAGACTTATCTGTTTTTCAGGATTTTAGGATTGGGGGGATTGCAATGTTTGCTTTGGATTTTGTCATTTACTAGGGTATGGAACTTGTATTTAATCAAGAGAACCAAGCCATATACGCAGGGGAGACTCCCAATAATCAAGAGCATGTAGGGTACTAGGGTATGAAACTTGTATTTAATCAAGAGCACTAAGGTCGTTTGACTATTGTTAGGAGGACACGAGACATAGAGATAATTAGCAAACTTTCCTCGTGGCTGATTTTGGATATTTCTAATTTTCATTATGTGATCATCATGAGTAAATGTGCAATGTAAAATTTAGAGATTATAGTTTTGCAGTTTGACAATTGACAATTAATCATAATGTAATAAATTGATAAGTGTATCATATATGCTTATATGATTGCACATATTACTCAAATGTATCCTTAATATGATTGCACATATTTCTAAATGTCCTAATAGTATCTTATAATATATATAATTATATATAAAGTTTGCCGTTCTCCCTGGTTTCCAAAATTTTGTGTGGGGTGGACGGGTGGGGTCACGTTTCGTACCCGTGCCGGGGGTGGGAGGGGTGGGGGTCACATTTCGTACCCGTGCCCGTTTCGGAAACTCGTACCTGTTTCCCCGTTTCGTGCAGCTTAGGTTTGGAACTTGGCAGCATGACTATAAGAAACTGATGGGAAATTATCACTATTGTAGTTTTCTCATAATCTGATGCAAGTTTAACACTTGTACATATGATAGCAACATAGAGTACTCACAACCCTATCAATGATTGCACTCTGATTGGAGACTCGGTCCCCATTTGATTAATAACCTGGCAAGTTTTGGGCTGTAGGCATTTAGAGAAGATTGTTGTTGTCTATAAGAGATATAGAACTCCAAACTTTGTGCAAATACTTCTCTAAATTATGTTAAAATAAATACTTGGAGCTTCAACTCTACTTAGCTGCCACAAAGATGAACTCAACCCTGTCAAAACGTAACTATACTTAGCCCCCAACACCCCTCAATCCATATGAAGAAATCAGTCCTCCCAATAAATGACAGAAATCGGCCTACAGAATTGTATGCAATGTCTTCAAACATATTTCGCTTGTGTATAAATATAGTCACTTCCCTTGATGAATTACCCATGACTTTCTTCCAGAATTTATCTACGAAGCATGCAGCCTACCACATAAATTCGGCCTTCAACCTACAGAATTGGCCCACCAATTAAGACACTGAAAAATATAATTTGCTGACATGAATGTGGTCCTCAGGATGACTCGTTCTTCAGGCTTTAAATTGGTGTCTTGAGAATAAACACTATTCTCCCTCAATTATTTGGCCCCTTCCAGTCTGCAATGACCTCCACTAATTCACAATATAACTTGGTTTCCAAGCAAATTTTTTGACCATGCCAAAATAAGTAACTATTGCCGCTCGAATTTGGGTTCCAAAAAAAACATTAATTGAAATTTGAAACCCTTGATATAAAATTCCTTCCCAATGATTGGTCCAACTCTGAGTGTAAATATGGAGATCTGCTCATGAAATATGCCCTGCAAAACAAATGGAATCCTCTGACAAACTTGAAAACCCAAAATTCTGGCAAACCTATCTTGCCAATCAATACACTCCAATGAGAAATCCACAATGATTCCTCCTTAGATTAGCTAGGGTGTATAGTTTCAACACCGAACCCAATTTCTCTTAGAGATATGGTTTTCCCTTTTCTTTAGCCACAAGGGCTCAAAATCAAATAAGAGAAATCATTCATCAACGTGTGTAAAGAATGATCTTGAGCTCCCTTTTATAATCTTTGGCCATCTCATACCATGGGTAAGTATTCCATGGATACAAGTACCATGGGTGCCAATGCCGTGGGCACCAATACCTTACTTTCACATTAGTGATATCTTACTTTCACTGATTTATCTTCCAACATTACAATTTAAACTGGGACCCTGTTTCAGAATGTCTGGTGATGGGATCAGAGTCCAGACCCAGCAAACATTACATAGAGAATATAGAAAGTGAGGTGTTTTTTAGCTTTCAACACTCTTAGTAGCTTTTTAAGTGTTTTGGCATATATGCACAAAATGACCCTTTACCCCTTCCTTCTGCAACCCTTGAACTGGAAACTGTGGGATTTTAATATTGATACCTAGAAGGGGAATAGGATGCTCAATGGTGGCAACTGATTGAAACCTATATGCTTCCCAATGGGGCCAACTTATTTAAATCATAAAATGGCAGCAACTGTTGAAGCCATTCACCAATGGAAGGCAAACTTCAAATTCTCGGATTTAGCTGTCTGTCTAACAAGACAGGCTTCAGAGGAGCTATACACTAATTGGATTATAGCATGATGATTTTTGGACTCTAGATGCCATTTAGAGCTTCAATGATTACATGTGTTATCTCAGAACTTTAATTTTGTGTTTGTGACACGTAGATGTAGGCTATGAAAATGTGATGTATGTTGTAATGTCTAAGGTTGGTATCATTATTATTGATTTATGATTTTACTACGATGTTGGCAACATCAGAAGGCAATGATAAGTCCAATCAGGAAGGAGGGCTGATTTGTTTTTACAAACCTCTTGTTTTGCTCCTGATGTTCTGAGAGGTTTTGAGGCACTTAAGAGGTTGTTATATAGCATGGGATTTGATTCACATTCTAGAAATCTTCATATGTGTGATAGGGAAAGAGATGAACGACTGTTATCTGTGGAAGGGTGTCCAAGGATGTTTGGCTAGTTAAATACAGTTCCCCATGTGGTTCATTTGTCCATAGTAGACTTTTGTATTATATAGGCTATATACCTATAATTTGTATGCGTATACATGTGCACATACTAATACCATAATTATCTCTTCCATATTCCTGTGTATTACATGTGAGTAACATGTTTGCAATTGAGGTCGCGAGTCAGGACAATACAAATCTTATGTAATATATTATGTCTGCTGTAGCAGCATTCTGTGATTATGTTATTCCTTAGAACAGAAAGCTATAATATTTCTGTTTTCATTTAAATAAACTTCATTTTTGTGTTTCACTCTTCACCCACTGATTGATGAATATAATCGACTGATTCCATTTATTCAAGTCTCTTTTAATCCCACCATCTTGTGATTTATTACGTTGACTTCTTTTTCTTCTGTTTCTAGCAGTGATTTTCTTAGTGATGCAATAATGGCAATTTCATCTGCAATGGCTATTCGTTCCCGAGGTGCTGATAATGCTCATTTTGAAGTTCTAAATGCAAAATACAGGTATGTACCCAAAGATGTGGTAATACTCATTTTCAAATTCAGAATTCAAAATACTTCAATGTCTCTTATATCCTGGGCTATTTGCTAAAGCAGAGGCACAGTAGTGTTTGTTTTGGGCTTGATTTTTTTTATTTATTTTTGCTTATTTCTTAATTTCCCTTTGGTCAATGTATGTAAGGTTGATATGGCACAAGATTATTATCACTTGCATTCCTTCATGCACTGAAACATAGGGGCTTTATGCCCATTCAATGAGTGCACCGCTCCGATAAAGAGCTAAAACCTGTTCTGTGTGTAACCATTAAATTTTAATATGATACCAATCTTCCAAAATGCCAGACGGTGAAGAAGTAATGGGAAAGTGTTAAAACCAATGGAAAAATTCAAGGAATCATCAGCTTGGAATGCCTTTTATTAATTTGTTTTGTCTTTGGCTTTTGATTAGATCAAAATCTGTTTGTTTTAAATTTTGTTTAGCTATTTGACATGTCTTAATCAGGCGAGTTGCTTTTATATTTTTGTCGTATTCCTAGAAATATTAAATTTTGCTATTTGATCTTCAGTTGTGAAAAATCTGAACTTAGATTTAACTTTTTTTATAACCAAAACGGGTTTTCATTCATTGATAAAAACAATTCTCTACTGAATGTTGAATTTTAAAAATAGACACATATAATCTTCTTATTGTGACTAAAAGATATTGCAAAAATTATTAATTGATACTTTGCTATTGTGAAGCATGCAAAATGCCTGAATGGAAAACTGGCATACCATTACTGTAAATACTTATATCGAACAAAAATAGATGCAGATAAAGATAAGAAACCTTCACCATGTTGATTGGAGTAGAAAAGTAAGGTTTCTGCTTGCTTAGGTGCTAAAGCTAGCTGGGGGACCCACAAGACAACCACTTTGGCAGAATATTAATTTATTTAACTACTTCCTAAAGTTGGACTTGGGAAAAATTAAAAGAAGTTAACTTGTGATTCAATCTTGGCCCTTCATCACGATTTAATTGCAGCTGTTGAGAGAGATGTTAGGGTTGAGGTCAAAATTATAAGAATGGATAGAGCAAGTGGCAAGTTAGTTGAGCACAAATAGTGTGTAAGATCAGGGAGAGGAAAAGAGTAGGGTTTTGTAGATCGCAGTGGTTCAGCATCCAGGAGGAAGAGATTAAGGGACGAATTGTGTAATATCCCTAAGAAAATTTTACAGTATAAACAAAGCATGCATAGACATAAACACACAGAAAAATTACTCAAACATCAGAACACCAAGAAGAGCCAAAAACTGCGCTGCTGAGCCATTTTATTTATGAAGCATGAAGTACAATGGGTGCTTGGAAAGTATGCACCTGGGCTTGCCCAAGGCAAGCAAGCTAAGCACAAATGATGAATGGGAAATTCCCCTAGGGGCACTGGCTGGTCTTCCTTGGCTCTGC
This sequence comes from Pinus taeda, assembly GCA_000404065.3. Taxonomy (NCBI): domain Eukaryota; kingdom Viridiplantae; phylum Streptophyta; class Pinopsida; order Pinales; family Pinaceae; genus Pinus; species Pinus taeda. Next base: position 6,605 of record APFE030666262.1, on the reverse strand, counting down.
GTTGAAATGCCCAGAAAATGAGCTCGTTGGCTGTGTAAGATAGCTTCTAGGGCCTCCTCCAGTGCTCAGAAATTTTGGTAAATTAATCCCGAGCTCTCCACCAAATACCTATAATAAACCATGAAGGAATTTGCCGATGGTTGACCTTGGAATTTTGGCCATATTTTCCCCCAATGGCTCTACTACTGGGTAATTCGACGCACTTGTCAATCCTGCTGCAAAAGGCCCCCAAAATCGCTGCAATCACCAACAAAACACTTCCCCGGATGACTCATCAAGTTTAAGCCCCAAACTCTCTTCTCTCCTCAACTTCCAAGCGTGACTCGTCCACGGACTGCGTAATTCCTGCGCTGCTGCTGCTAGAACCTGTGCTCAAAACTCGCACTCTGTTACTAGTGCGAACTGGAATGGATGGACTCCCTCCTTGGGCTAGCACTCGGAGTCCACCGAAACAAGGGTTGAGATTTCTGCTCAGAAACACTCTTGTGCTAAACAACACTTGCAGAATTGGCTTCAACTCAAGCGTGCTAGTCTAAGACAATTCTCAAATATTCATGAATGAGCCAGAATGACTGCCTCTTGCTCTTTTTGTCAAAGAGCCTCGAAAATGCCCATGTGGGCCCAACTCGACTTTCCCCCACCAAACTCGCTCCGATGAATGCGTGTTTCCCTTGTGGGCCACATTTCTCTATGGGTGGCCCCCACATACCACTAGTGGCTTGATTTTCCTCCTCCATCCTCTAATGTTTGGGCTCACTTTAATAAAAAATACATGTGGGCTCTCTAAAACCACACTTCCTAAGTGCTAGTGTGAATTTTTCCAAAATTGGGCAAAGTTTGATATTTCTCTCAACAATGTTACTAAGAGGGAATATCACGAATTGCCTCAGCTCAGACAACATTTGCATAGTCTCCAATTCACATGTGCACGTAGGGAGGAGAGATCTATGCTCTCACATGTGTGTAGATAGACAGATTTGCGTGGTCTTTCAAGAGATCAAGTGCGTCGAAGGAAGACCAAGTTATCTTGGAGGTTGGTCAGTTGTTTTCCTGTGGTGAAGGGGAAGTTCTCCCTCGCTGTAATTTTTTGAAGAAAACCCTTTCACTAAAGATAATAAAAAGGCACACAAAGTTGCAAGTTTTCCCTTGGAGTTGGGGTTTCCCAGGTATATCTTGTGTTCTATGTGGTCAATGTGTTTGTCTTCGATTTATTTGTTTTCTATTGTGCATACAATTTAAGCTTCTAGTGTAACAATTGGTTGTATTTCTATTTTTGACACTTAGAAAATTGTGAACAGTTCGAGTGAGGCCAAGAAGTTGGTATTGAAGGACAAGCTCAAGAATATTAACATTGCCAAGTCAGATTCTTTTGTATCTTACCTCACAAAGTTTTCCCAAGTAAAAGAAGAGTTGGTTGGTGTGGGTGAGATTGTTCTAGATAGGGATCTAGTGAATTTTTCTATGTTGGGTTACCAAGTTGTGGCAAGCCTTCATAGATGTGATTTGTGCTAGAGAGATGGTTCCAGATTGGGAGCAATTATGGGGTAACTGCGTCTAGGAAGAGATTTGTAGAAAAGCTGGGGTTTGTGTTAGGACTGAAGAAGATGAGGAGAACTTTTTCCCTAGCTAGCTAAGGGGGGATATCCAAGGGCGAAAAGAGTAGTGGTGGTGGAGTGTCGAGCTCCAAGTGCGAGAAGAGGAAAAATGATCTCAACAAGATCAAGTGCTTTTCATGCCACCAATTTGGGCATTATGCTGCTAAATTCCCTAACAGGAAGGAAGGGTTCAAGAAGGACCATGTAGTAGGTTCTATAGAGATAGATGAGTTCTCTTCTCATTTTGAGGAGTTTTCACTCATTGCTTGCATGACAAGCTTAGTGGCTACTAGTTTATGGGATGTGGATAACGATTTGTCTTGTCAAATGATAGGAAATAAGAAGTATTACAACAAACTGTTAGAAATGGACATACAGTTTGACTTTGAGATGGGAGATGACGGAAAGTACCTAGTAAAGGGCACTAATATAGTTTGATTTGAGACGGAGTCAGGAAACCCTCTATATCTTAGAGATGTCCGTTACATGCTCAGGCTCAAGAAGAATATCGTTTCAGTTTCAACATTGGAGGATAAGGGGTATGAGGTGACCTTCAAATAGGGTTAGGGTTTATATAAAACCCTCAGACTACAAGGTGGCAAAGTAGATCGAAGTTAGGCACAAGAGTCTGTATAGATTGTAGTTTGAGATAGTTGCAACATAGTCAAACATTGAGCTTGGGGAATTTTGGAATAAGCACATGGGGCATATGTACCATAGTGTGCAGAAGATTCTCAAGAAGATAACAACATGGCTTCCATAGTGCAACGTGCATCAACATGAGGTGTGCAAGGGTTGCACACTTGGCAAGTATGCAAAAACCTCATTTCCTAGTAGAGATAACAGGGCCAACGATATTGTGGACCTTGTTTATTAAGATGTTTGTGGTCCTTTCTCTACAGTATCCCTTAGTGGGTACAAGTGTGATGTCACCTTCATAGATGATCACTCGAGGAAGACTTGGATATTTTTCATGAAGAAGCATGAAGTCTTCTCGAAGTTTCTAGAGTTTAAGGCCTTGGTTGAGAACCAGATTGGCAAGAAAATCAAGGTGCCAAAGTTTGATAATGATGGGGATTACACATAAAATGCGTTCAAGGAGTTGTGTGCCAAGGAGGGCATTAGGAGGGAGCTGACTATGCCATATAGTCCTCAGCAGAATGGGTTGGTAGAGTGCATGAACAAGGCCATAGTTGGAGCGACCAAAGCTATGTTACATGGCCAGAGGCTGCCCAAGTTTGTTTGGGCTGAGGCATGCAAGACAACAATTTTCTTGTAGAATCGAAGCGTAGACAGAGTGTTGGGGCGAGTTACACCAGAAGAGGCTTTTACTGGGAAGAAACCAGATGTGTAACATTTTCAAATATTTGGCAGCCTGGTGTACTGCAATGTACCAAATCAACAGAGAAAAGGAAGAAGTTGGGGCCCACAATAGAGAAGGGTATCTTTGTGGGCTACAATGAGACATCTAAGGCATATAGGATATATATACCAACACTAAGGAAGACAATCATTGGGAGAGATGTGAAGTTTGAGGAGTTAAGGGATTTGAGTAAGTCCTTAGAGTGTGAGCTAGCTACATTGCAGGAGGAGCAACAGGCTCCCAAATGGGAAGCTCAACCAACACCTTAGACTGCAACTATACATGTTGATAAGCAGGCTACTTACCATAGGGACGAGGGTGACACACATTTGGAGGAGAGAGTAGAGCCCAATCAGGTAGTGAGTACCAACACAGGGAGAAGGAGAGCGTAATGGGAAAATCAACTTATCTAGGAGGCGCAAGAGCAAGTTGGAGTTCCTAGTACATCTTTTAGATAGAGAAGAAAGCCACAGAGGTACACAAGATATATGGCACTTATGATCGAGTTGTTGGATGCCAAGCCTTTAGTTATTAGGAGGCAACCACTTAGCAGGTATGGAGAGATGCCATGGTGGAGGAGTATGCCTCCATCATGAAGCATGATGTCTGGGAAGTGATGTTGAGGCCATAGGGAAAAATTGTGGTGGGATCTTGCTGGGTCTATAAGATCAAGCATGGGGTTGATGGTAGCATAGAGGAATATAAGGCAAGATTTGTGGCAAAGGGGTTCTCATAGGTAGAGTTGATCGACTATGATGGATCATTTGTCCGCCAAGGCTATTGCGGTGCAAATGGGGTGGAGGATCCACTAGATGGATGTTAAAACAATGTTTCTCAATGGGATTGTTGAGGGGATTTATATGGAGCAACCGAAGGGATTTGAGACATGCAGCAGGGATACCCACACTTGTAGACTCAAGAGGGCCTTGCATGGGCTCAATTAGGGTCACATGGTATGCTTGGATAGACAAGTACCTTCAAGGATTGGGCTTCACCAAGAGTGAAACAGACCCCAACCTCTACTACTTTGTTGTTAGAGGTAAGCTATTTATTCTGGTGCTATATCTGGATGATTTGCTTTTGACAAGCACAAATAAGCTCTTCAAAGAGTGAAAGAGAAATCTTGTAGGTGAGTTTGAGATGAAGGATATGGGGCTGATGCACTATTTCCTTGGGTTGGAGGTTTGGTAGGGTGATGGAGAGATGTTTTTGGGGTAGGGAAACTACACCGTGGAGATTCTAAGGAGGTTTTGCATGCAGGATTGTAGGTCCATGCCCATGCCTCTAGTAATAAACTAGAGGAAGGTAGATACATCCACATTGAAGCGAGTATATGGTTCACTTTACCGATTGCTAACACAGTCGCTGATGTATTTCGTAAACACGTGACTAGACGTATGTTTTGCAGTTAATTCTCGAAGCCACTTTATGGTCAAGCCTACTAGAGTGCATTGGGTTGTTGCCAAGCACGTATTGAGATATCTCAAGGGGATAGTAGAGTACGAATTGAGGTATAGATAGGTTGATGAGATGAGGCTTTAGAGCTTCACTGTTGCGGATTGGGGGTCTCTCCACATGTCATCTCATTCTTAAAACTTGGTGAAAGTGGAACATTGTAATTAACCATGAGTTCAGTTGCATGGGTATGAATATGGACACACATATGGATGCAATATCCATTTATGACAAATTTTTACAAGACCTTCAAGTTTATGCACATGATATTTGTTATCAACAAACTGTATATGATAACATCCACTGCATTGAAATATAACATTATAATCATTACTAAAGAATTGTTATATGCAGTCAACAATCCAACTTCAAAGATAGGTTTAAACTGAAACTATCATATAATGTTTACAAAAGAGGCCATAGTTGTTAACAATGAAAACACATCCTTGGTGAATTCAATTGTTACCTTCATTATTGTCATGAGTACATTGAAGATCAGGTTGGGTTATTCCTTAGTCCATCTTGATTGTTTGAAATTGACAATTTGTAGACACTTTCTCAGTGGGTCTAATGGCGATTATCCTTTACATCAAAGTTGTTAGATTTTTGGATTATAGGCTTCAAAATAAAGTTTGAGATTTGAAAATTAATGTTTCTAGTGGTGGTACTACAAGATTGTGCTATTTTAAATAAGGTTCCAGTTCATGATCCTAGACGTTGCTTGTATTGTTTGATGATATATTCATATTTCTTATTTCTTATTTCCATGAGGTCAGTTCCGACCATGTTCGATGACCTTTGAGATGGTTTGAGAGACTACTATTTTTAGCAAGGGGAATTATGTGGCGGAGATGGGAAAGTAGTTGGCATATCTGTTCCCTGGTGAAATACAAGTAGATTAGCCTATTTTCGAGGACATGTAAGTTGGTACTATTTTTAATATTTATTTCTAGGAATGCTATTTGTGGTAAATGTTCCCATGACACTATTTTGCTGTATCAAGTTCAATTGGAAAATTTACTCTGGGTTCAATTGGAGAATATATTATTTTAGCAAATTTCTAATTTTTAGTAGGTACTATGTTGTGTGGGCATGCATGTGAGCTTTTAACCATATTTGGTTGTGGTGGTGAACTTCAGTTTTCCTCAGTTCCAATATATGTGGAGGTCTCTACTATTTTTGGAAAATGGCATGTGGCATAAGAGCTTGGTGACTGTCTTTTGATAGTTTAGAGGGACTCCCTTGAATTCAATGCAATTTTGTTTGTTGGAGTCCTGAAAATTGCTAAGTTTGCTGAATTTTGGATGGGATTGCAGATGAGGTTGGAACCCCTCTCAAACATCTTGAAGCAATTAGTGATAATATAACAAATTTAAGTAAAAGGGCAGAAAGGGAAATATAAGGAAAATGGAAAATATAGGGTAAAGAGGGGAACATAAAGAGAATGAGAATGTTTATAGGGAAATATAAAGAAAATGGAAAATATAGGGTAAAGAGGGGAATATAAAGAGAATGAGAATTTTTACTTCAAGAATTCTATATTATCATTTTGTGGGTGTTGTTCCTTTAGTGCCTCCTACTAGAATAGAGGGCTCATCAAAAACCTTGGGAGCTCACTCTTGGGAGGGAGTGATATGGAAGAGCATTTCTGAGGGCATTTACAAAATGCTTCTTCTGGAAGCGGGGGGTTGGTGGGCTCCACTATAGAATAGGTTCCAGATCAATGATTGGGATTTAGGTCAAGTAGCCTATGCTTACACTTACATCACTGTTATTCATGCTGCCACACAAAACAACCATATCTTGCTACCATACACCCCACACCTTGTTGTTTACAACAACCGTATGTTGTCATTGTACACCTCACACCCTGGCATTGTACATTGTACCAATCCCTTGATGCCATACACCATCAGATTTAGGTATGCTTGTAGTGAATTTCCATACAAGTAAGTAATTATCAGTGTTTTAAAATTCGGCCGCATTGAATCAGATTTGTCCGAGCCAACCGAGTTGGACCCTTGGCCGGGATGACTCAGTAAAAAAACCAGTTCGGTGGTTGATTTGTTACCGAACCCGCCGAGCCGACCGAGCCAGTCGAAATGAGCCAATCGAGTCGGTTGAACTGAGCCAACCAAACCGAGCAGAACCCCTCGCCTGTTTGTTAAGGTGTATGGGGAAAGATTGGCTAT
>APFE030666261.1:0-24813 GCA_000404065.3 Pinus taeda | reverse complement strand
GAGAACTTCTGGGAGATGATGTAATCAGCTGACCTTGTTCCTTTAGGGCATGAAACAACACTTTTAGGGACTTAGAAGCCCTTGGTTTATGGACATATGTGATTGGGGTTGCAGTGCCCAAATATGTCTATAACAATATGCTCAAGCACTTGTGGAATATTTGATGAAGCCCTAGATGGGATAATCCCTAGTAGGCATGGTTCGATAATTGAAGTGTTGTAGCGGCTGCAACACACTCCAAAATTTTTGCCTACACTTGAATTTTGGATCCTACTATGGATCTTGTGATCGATTGTTCTCTAGTCACTTATTGGTAAGTTGATAATTTCAAGCTACCTTTTTGATCTTAAGATTCATTCACGCTTTAATCTTTATGTAGCATGTGGCATCTTCGGGCATGGGGATTATATCTTGTCATGTAGAGGAAAGCTTGTTTTTCTTCAAGGGGAAATATTTGTGAAAATGAGTTGTTCTCATCATATAAGCACATTTCACACGCATTTCCAAAGTTTCATGCACTATTACACAAGTGTCACCATTATCCTCACAAAGTCTATCATCACAGCTGCACTTGTCGCAAGCTGCCACAAAGGTTGTTTCATTAAGCAAAGTATGTTTTCATATGTTCTAGATGGTCTATGTTATATCGCTAAGTGTTCAGGTGTGTGATCATAGTTACATTCTATCACTATTCACATCGGTTCTACTTATCCCACACTTAGCCAAATTCTTGAGTTTTCCTAGCAACCTAGCCTCATCCAGCTTTCCTGAACTGCGCACTTCGCATCTGCAACACTTAAGCTTTTCCCTTAATTGCTAGAATTGCACAATGTGTAGAAATCAAAACCTCCCTCAACATCCAAAACTACGTAAGTGGATTCCTATACTGTTCTTCCCTTAATTGGAACCCACTGTCTCCAAAAACTACACAGGTTTGTCCCTCAAGAATCTCAGCTACCCAATGCACCTTCCCTCCTGAAACTGTGCAGATTTTTCCTCCCAAGGCCTCATCCTGCAGCAGTGACTATCAGCTTAAAATACACAATTTTGTCTCTCAATGGCCACTGTGAAATTCCTTTCCTTAGTGAGACTTGTGTAGAAAATTCCCTCAGTCTAACTTGAGCTACGCATTGCGTAGTCTTAGTGAATCCAAGAGCTCTATTTTTTGCTAGGGGTTTCTCATACTGATGTCATCTTGTCATGAGTGGATTACAAATATAGGAATTCTATCAGGCTATGACAAGATTATGAAGAGGGAGATGAGAAGGATGCAATGCTAGATGACACTCAAGGAGTTGAGGAGAAAAAATATCCATCAAATAAGAAGACCAAGGAATCTAGGGTATGATGAAAGATCGAGACCGCATGAAGACTTCGTCTAATGCATAACCCTTTGGAGGCTAGTTATGGAAAACAAAGCGTATCTTTTAAAATACACCTCTTAGTGTAGCATGAAGCACCACTTATTATTGTCATATCATTATCTATTTGGTGACATGCATGGTTGCAAGCAAGGAAAGTCATCTCATGTGTGTCCTCTAAGTGTTTTTCCCCTTCCGCTTGTTGGACCAACTATCACCTTTTGGAATTTTTTACTGTTATGTCACATTTTTGAACCCTTTTTGGTGGTTTCAAAGGTTGTTCTTTTGTATTCTAGTTGTCCTAGATATGTAAACATTTGTCATACTCATACAAAAAGTGTTAAGCATTGTCACATAATTGTCACCACAGTAATCCTGGAGTCTATCTCAAGTGTCGTACTTGTCGCTTCTTTTAATAGGAAAGTCACTCAGAGGGTGATTTTTTGTCTTGTTGTTATGGTGGTGTATGTTGTCGCATCATTGAAGTAGGCTAAGTGTGTGATCACAAGTTCAAGTTCTATACAAGTTCACCTTCCTCCCGCAATTAGCCATTTCTCCAAAAAGCTTCACGACCAGGCAACTCAGCTTCACTGTGCCCCAACTGAGCTACACACTGCGTAGTATTAGCCATTAATGAAGTGACCGTAATAACTAGAATTTCATTGTGCATGGTCTCTATCCTCCAGGGAAGTTGCACTATGCAGTTCCAAATTCCAGCAACCTTCCCTGACTCCCATAATTGTATAGCAGTTCCTCCTAGTACGTCTTGAACTGTGAATTTCACACTTTCAGTCCTCAATCTTTTCCCTTGCCTATTGGAATCCCATGGTACATAGAGGGACCAACCTCCCTTGGCCTCCAGAATTACACAGAGGTCTCCCCCAATGTCCTCCCTCAGCCAGAGCTCAATGTCCTCAAGAACTCTGAATATTTGTCTTCTAGGCCTCTTTGATTCCTAGTCTTCCTTGCCTCTGAAAACAATGCAGAAATGACCTCCCTTGGCCTCACCTTGCACCATCCACTGTTAAATTGAACTGTGCACTCTTGTCTCCCAGTGGTCATTGTGCAATTTTCCTCCTCGGTGAGGATTGTTATCAAATGTTCCTCAATCAAGTCTAAGCTACGCTCTGCGCACGGTTAGTGATCAAGCTCTATCCCTACCAACTGGAACTGTGCAATGCCCAGTCACTGAGGATTGTCTCCGAGCCTATGACTTGTCCCAAGCTCAGTTCATGGATGATAATGCACCATTTTAGAGTAGGGATTTTTCATAATGATTTCATCGCGTCATGAGTGAATTGCAGGAACAACTACACTCCCAAACCATGGAAAGATGATGAAGAAGGAAAAGTAGTAGGGAAGCATCCCTAGAGACGCACTTGTAGCTGAATCGATGGGTGAACCTATCGAGAGCAAGAAAAGGGACACAATTTTACAACCACCACCCAAGGCCGAAGATCATTGAAGATCCCAGACCATCAAGCTATGTGGAGGATAAAAGAAAGCACATACAAGAACACATATATCACTCAGCAGCAACAACGGCTTGACATTGCCACCTTAGCAAGCTAGTCCATGTCAACAATGTCATGTCAAGTCATGTCATGATTTTTCAAAGGCCACATCACCATTATGAGCCATGTATATTGTAAATCAAATGTAATGTAAAGTGGAAGTCTAGTGGAAACACATTGATATGAAGAGTCATCTCAGTTGAAAAGTCATAGGAAGTTGAATGGTCATGAGGGTAGTCAAAGAGTCACAAGGATCAAGCATCACCCCTTGTTTATATATACCCCCTCATTGTATGAGTAAAGGAATTTCACCTTCGCTCCTCCCGCAAAGCATAGAGAGTTTCAGTCAGTTCTCTGAGAAGAAAGGAGTGGCTCTAATGTCCCACCACTAGCGTTAGTGATGTACAATGTAAATATGTGTCTTGAAAATTTTTCCTAATTATAGAATCCTTTGCAAGCCAACACGTTTCCATGCATGGCTTATGGATGTTTGTAAGACTATTCTGTGAGCATTTATATTTCATGTTTGTTTTCACATGTACTAAGATAGTTGAACTATTTCGGTTGTTTTAGTGCTTATCTTGTTGGGAATTTTTTGTAATGGTTGTCAATGTTGTCTTATCCTTGTGGACTATTCCACAGGATACTAGACAGACCTTTCCTTACTTAATGATTATAACGACTGTCACATCCGTTGTGGACTATTCCCTTGTTCATTTCTTGTAATGACATATCTTCCCTTGTTCATTTCTTGTAATGACTGTCGCATCCATTGTGGACTATTCCGCTGGATGTTGGACATGCCTTTCTGGTTCATTTTTGTCTCTTCCTAGGTGGTACTATTACCTCTCACTTAGAGGCTTACTTTTCTCCTCCCTTTTGCAGTAAGATAACCTAGACACTGTTGCGTTGCACACTCACCTTGTTGTTCAAAGACACTATTGCATTACTCTCGTGTGTTGATAGCTATATATAAGGAAAATCTTGAGGATTTAGAAACCGAGCCTTGATAGTGGATGGGATTCCTATAACAAATGCTGTGACATCTAATTGGGACTTCATATCAGGGATATCCCCTTGGTTGACAGATTTCCAGCATCATCAACAAAATGGTGCTAGAAGGAGGGCCAAATGACAAGTTGTGCCCATTGAGTCTGGTTTGGATCTCTAAATTAAAATGGCTCTTTGCCAAATTATAATCCTGAAATGTTTTTATAAAGAGCTTAATTGTACCATCCCTACAGAAGTTATTCAAGGCCTATCCGAGTTTAAGATCGATGGTGAGGGTGAAGAAACTTTTCATGAACATCTGTTTCAAGTTGTCTGACTTTGTTTTTGTCACAGAATGTGTTCCAAAGATGTCATGGCTTGATTAATCAACCTCACATTTTGAAGATCATGTTAGCCAGTGGTGTTATACATTGCCCATTTCTTTTATCCATTCATTAGATCAACTTGCCAAGATGATATATAAATTTTTCGATAAGTATAACTACCAAAATGTTTGTGAAATGTAGCCTGATGAATTAGTTGACATTTTTTATTATTGTTTCCTTCACCTTTGTTGTGAAATTCCTAAAAAAAAATGGAACTCGTATTTATTGAAACAAGAGCTTGAATGCTTGGTTCATGTCTCCTTATACGGTGAGCCTGAACCTCCTATTTTCCCTTCTCCCCAAACTCTTTTGGATCATGAGGCACCTCAAATAATAGAGGAGGAGCCTACTACCCCTTTTATTCCTTATCCTCCTTTTCCTGTCTTGATGAGGGTGTCTCCTTGCAGTGATTGTAAACTGGGAAATCTAAAAGTGAAATCTCCAATCCATTCTCTCATTCTTCTCCCGCTCTAATGGAGGAAATTCTAGAATGGTTCATGACGCCTACGATGAAGACTTACTCCTAACTTCCACAAGAGGATGTCACCATTCACAAATCTAATCTCAAGGTTGATCCAGATTTCTATTATCCCATATCTTCTTCACATCCTGGCTCTTTGTACCATGATCTGCTTGATCAATTTTCCTCACTAGTTAGTTCTTCACATTCTCTTGATTCTCAAGCTGTTGGCTCAAATTGCGATCAGGTACAAGGCAGTCACATTACGCAGGTAAAGGAGCATAAAAGTGAGGACACTTTCAATTTTTCCTCTTTGTTTCAAAATCTTCCGTGTCAAAACAATGAGTTTCCATCCTTCAATGACTCTCGATCTGCTAATATTGGTGGAAAACCCAATATAATAAATTCTTTCAATGAACCCCCAGTCTTGGGTAGTGATCGTTCTAATGATGATAACTCTATTTCCATATGTCATGATGAATTCCCAAGCACATCATATGATATTTCAATTCCTCATGAAGATTTTATTTTAGATCTAGCATCTTCTTCAGTCAAAGAATATGTTCATATCAGAACTTCCCCTTCACCTCACTATCCCTTGTGTCCTACTATTTAAAACAAATCCACTTGTGATGGAGATACTCAATGTTCTTTTGTTTCTTCATCCAATGAGTTATCCCCTTGATTGAAACAAGGCAATGAGGCTATCCATGGTAAAAATGAAAACAATAGAAACATAGAGAACTCTTCCCACCCCTCATCATCTCTCCTTTTGCATGAAGACAACTCTTTAAACCAACTTTCTCATGATATCTACTAATTCATTTATCTTTGAATGTGATATCATAATAGTCTCTTCAATTGAGTAATCCAATCGTTGAAGCTAAAAATTCTGGTGAATCATGTGACAAATATGGTTTCCATCTGGTAAGCAGTTTTGAAATCAACAACAACAACTATCCTCAAATCATGCTTGAGCTAGTTCAAGCTTCAAAATGTGATTCTACAACCCTGGAAATTTTTGTGACCTTCCAGGGAGTTGAGGAACTTCAACTTTTGTTAATGGTTATGCCAGGACATCGCGAATTTGATAAGCCCCCCAAACTAAATTAGATCTGGTTTCTCTCACATAATCCAACTATCTGCATGGTTTCACTCAATGTTGATTTTAGTGTGAAAAATGTTTGGTATTCTGGGTGTGATCTTTCGAGTTTTCAGGATTTTACCTCTGACTAAATTCAAGAATCTATTATAGTTCATTCATCTTCAAGAAAATCTATGACATCAAACTCGAGTTGGGAATGTCCATCTCTCACAAATTCATGGAATTGTGAAGTTGATCATCTCAAGGACTACCTTTTCCCACAAGAATCAAACTTATCAAATTTATCCCTTAATGGTTATCTCCCCACAAATCTTATATTGAGAATATGTCCTCTCATCACACCAAAAATCTCCTCGATTGATAATGAATGAAAAAGTTGTCACACGAGTCAAGTTCTTCTCAATTCACCATGACTTAATTGGTCTCATGCATTCGTGGTGCTAGCATCATTTTTAAACCCTTTTGATGACTATGATGCTTGTACAATTTGTCACCAGTTGCAGGAAGGTGGTCTGTTATATCTAGCTTGCAAGGAACTTGTTTCAATTGTTCAAAACATTCACAAGATTGTTCAAATTGATTTTTCTTTGCTTATTGCAAATTGGGAATCTAATGCTTCAAACAACTCATGTGACCAATTCTCTATCTTTGGTGATTGTCATTTGACTTATCATTTCTCCATCAGCACATCCAATCATAGTTATTTCACGCCCTTCGATATTCATTATTCAACATCTCTATATTCATATTTTTGTCAAGCCAGTGAGGCACTTCAACCTTCACTAATGGTTATGGCAGGTCCTCATTGTCTTGACATGACTATCGAGTATGATCATATATGTTTTCCCCCACAAGATTCTCAGCATAATCCCATGCTTTTAATTGAAAACTCATAATTTCGAAGTTCTCAAGAGGGTCATTACAAATTTTACGATCCAATCGCTGAATAATTGGAACAATCTCACTTGGAAATATTTGTTGAAGACAACAAGTTTCAATCTTCCCTCACACTTTCTAAGAAGCTCAGTGTAGATTTGGAAACATCCTCAAAATGCTTCCGAGGTTTGTTGAAAAATGGTATTCATCGAAAAGGTAAGAATGTGTATTGGATAAAAGTAGTGGGTGTGACATGCCTTTCTTCCCACAAGAAAGACCTTCCTTTTCTTGTGCAATTTTTTCAAGTTTTTATATATTTTGTTGCACATTACTTTATATTTTTTTTAATTGTTCATATCTTTTTGGATGCAGGTCAAGAATGACTACAGTGGTTTCACTTGAAATTTCATTATGCGTGATCCCGAACTCCTATATGTTAGGATAGGGTAGGGTTATTTGCATCTTAGTTTTATTTCCTTGCACTCATCTTGCACTCCTTCCCTGTAGTTTGTCCTATTTTTCTTATTCTAGTTCTACATCATGTTTTCTTTAGTCATTTAGTTGTCTTGTCTTTTGATTTTGTTTTTTTGTTCTACGTTTTCTTTCTTTTTGCTTTGTCTTCATCCTTGTTGAGTTTTCCTTTTGGTTTTCATCATGAAAATAAGTGTTATTCCTTGTTGCATTATGGCTTTCGAGTTTGTGTGTGGCTGAAGTTCAAAGAGTCTTATGACACTGCAGCACTTGGCTAGTCTTCTATTTGTCTTCCTTGTGTTGGTTACACCTTTTGGCAGATGAATTTCTGAGAGAAAATACAATCCGTCCGTAAGGAGAGCTTTGGTACAACCATGAACCTATGTCCAATCTGGGAACCTCATGCATATACTCAGTTTTTTTCTTTGGTGTTTTCAAGATTATCCAACTAGTAGAAATGGAGAAGGGGAAAATATAAATGAGAAAACCTAAACTAGAGGTATCTATATGCTTCTCTGAAGGAAAAACCTCTTCTTATCTCAATAATCTGGGATCTCTCTTCCACCCCAAAATAGATAAGTATAGATGCATAGTTCTCTTTAAATAAATAAATAAAGGTGAAAGAAGAGAAAGGCTTCCTACGCAAAGAGGTGAAGCAAGCAACCCTGCCGAGGTACTGTCCAGGCTCACTAGCAATGGAGCAATGCTTGTGTTCCTACGTGACTCCACCAGGGTACTATCTAGTCCTCCTGGTAGCAGAAAAACACCAAAGAGCTCGCTAGTTGAAAATCTTAAGCTCGCGAGCTAAACTACCCTTCGCAATTCAAAACATTGTGATATGGTTGAATTTATTTTGTGTTCAACTAAAAAGGTATAAAGGGGACCACGCTTTCCCATGGGGTAATTGGAGAATTCAAATTAATCTACATGATGAATCAATACTCCATGAAGGACCAAGGTCCTACACTAAAATGAACCAAGCCAGAGAAGTTGGAATTCAATTAGTGTGTCGCCAAGTGTTGTAGCCGTTGCAACACCATGCAAAATTTTAGCCTACACTCAAATTTTGGGGCCCACTATGGATCCTATGATCAATTGTTTCCTAGTCACTTATTAGTAAGCTGATGATTTCAAGCTCCCTTTTTTTATCTTGAGAGTCGTTCATGCTTTTATCTTTATGTAGCATGTGTCATCTTCGAGCATGGGGATTATCTCTTGCCATGCAAAGGGAAGTTTGTTTATTTTTCAAGGGGAAATATTTGTGAAAATGAGTTTTTCTCATCATATAAACATGTTTCACACTCATTTCCAAAGATTCATTCATTATTACACAAGTGTCACCATCATCCTCACAAAGTCTATCATTAGAGTCGTACTTGTTGTAAGTTGCCACAAAGGTTGTTGCATTAAATAAATTATGTTTTCATATGTTGGATGGTCTATGTTGTATCACTAAGTGTTCAAGAGTGTAATCATAGTCAAGTTCTATCATTTTTCACATCGGTTCCACTGATCCAACACTCAGCCAAATTCCTGAGTTTTCCTGGCAACCTAGCCTCATCCAGCTTTCATGAACTGCGTATTTCGCATCTTCAAACCTCAAGATTTTCCATTGCCTATTGGAACTATGTAATGCACAGAAATCCCAGCCTCCCTCAGCATCCAAAACTATGTAGTGGCTTCCTCCACTTTCCTTCTCTCACCTGGAACCCACTGTCTCCAGAAACTGCTTTGTTTTGTCCCTCCTAAAACTATGCAAATTTGTCTTCCACAGCCTTATCTTGCAACACTCACTGTCGTCTTAAACTGAAATTTTTTGTCTCACTATGGTGAATTCTCAATTGATTCCCTCAGTGAAGACTATGCAAACAATTCCCTCAGTTTGGCTTGAGCTACGCACTACCCAGTCTCAGTGAATCCAAGTGCTCTATTTTTAGCTAGGGGTTTATCAAACTGATGTCATCTTGTCATGAGTGGATTATAGATATAGGAATTCTACCATGTTATGATAATATGATGAAGTGGAAGATGAGAAGGATGACATGCTAGATGACACTCAAGGAGATAAGGAGAAAATGTAGCCATCAGATAAGAAGACCAAGGAACTCATTGTATGACAGAAGATAGGAACCACATGAAGACTCCATCTAATGCATAACCCTTTGGAGGGTAGGTATGGAAAAAAAAAGAATATATTTTGAAATACACCTCTTAGTGTAGCATTAAGGACCACTTATCATTGTCATATCATTATGTCTTCAGTGACATGCATGGTTTCAAGAACTGAAAGTCATTCCATGTGTTTCCTCTAAGTGTTTTGCCCTCTTTCGCTTATTAAACCAATTGTCACATTTTGGCATGTTTGACCGTTAAGTCATGTTTTTGAACCCTTGCTGGTGGTTTCAAAGGTTTTTATTTGTGTATTTTAGTTGTTATAGCTATGTAAACATTCATATTACTCATACACGAAGTGTTAAGCACTGTCGCATAAGTGTCGCCACGGTCATCCTGAAGTCTATCTCAAGTGTCGCACTTGTCACTTCTTGTTATAGGAAAGTCACTCAAAGGGTAATGCTTTATCTTGTTGTTCTAGTGGTCTGTGTTGTCGCATCATCGAAGGATGATAAGTGTGTGATCACAAGTTCACCTTCCTCCTGCACTTAGTCATTTCTCCAAATAACTTCCTGACTAGGCAATTCGGCTTCACTGGGACCTGACTGAGCTGCATACTGTGTAGTGTAATCAATGATGTGACCTTAATGACTAGAATTATGTAGCTCGTAGTCTCTATCCTTGAGGGTAGTTGCACTGCACAATTCCAAATTTCAACAACCTTCCTTGACTCCTAGAATTGCATAAGAATTCCTTCCAGTTTGGCCACAACTATGCATTTCACACTTTAAGTCCTCAATATTTTCCCTTTGCTATTAGAATCTTGTAGTAAGTAGAGAGCCTAACCTCCCTTGAATTCCAAAACTACGAATAGGTGTCCCCCAGTGTCATCCCTCAGAAAAAGCTCACGTTCCTCAAGAACTATGCATATTTGTCTTCAAAGGCTGTCTACCACTCAGTCCTCCTTGCCTTTGAAAGCAACACATAACTGACATCCCTTAGCCTCACCTTGCACCATCCACTGCTTACTTGAACTTCATAATCTTGTCTCCCAATGGCCAATGTGCAATGTTTATCCTTAGTGAGGACTTTTCTCAAAAGTTCTTAGTCAAGTCTGAGCTACACTTTGTGCAGTCTTAGTGATCAAGCTCTCTCCCTACCAACTGGAACTGTGCAATGTGTAGTCTGTGAGACCTGTCTCCCTGTATGTGACTTGTCCCAAGCTCATTCCATGGGATGATAATGCACCATCTTATAGTAGGGAGTTTTCGGATTGTTGTCATCCGGTCATGAGTGAATTGCAGGAATAAGTACACTCTCAAGTCATGGCGAGATGATGAAGAAGGAAAAGTATCAGGGAATCATGCCTAGAGACTCAATTTTAGTTGAACTGGTGGGTGAATCTATCGAGAGAAAGCACAGGGATACAATCTTTCAACCACTGCCCAAGATCGAAGATCATTGAATATCCCACACCATCAAGCTATGCGGAGGAGAAGAGAAAGCACATCCATAAACAAATCTATCACTCAACAGTAACAACAGTTTGACATTTCCACCTTAGAAATCCAATCAATGTCAGCAGTGTCATGTCAAGTCATGTCATGAGTTTTCAAAGGCCACATTACCATTATGAGCCATGCATATTGTAAATCAAAAGTAATGTAAAGTGGAATCCCAATGGACACACATGAATATGAAGAGTCATGTTAGATGAAAAGTCATATGAAGTTGAACAATCATGAGGGTAGTTGAATAGTCAAAAGGGTCAAGCATCACCCCTTGTTTATATATACCCCCTCATTGTATGAGAAAAGGGCTTTCACCTTGGCCCCTCCTGCAAATCATAGAGAGTTTCAGTTAGTTTTGCGAGGAGTAAGGAGTGGCTCCAATGTCCCACTAGCGACTCTAGTGATGTACAATGCGAATATGTGTCTTGGAACTTTTTCTTAATTACAAAAGCCTTTTTAGGCCAGCACGTTTCCATGCATGACTTATGGATGTTTATAAGACTATTCTGTGAGCATTTATATTTCATGTTTGTTTTCACATGTACTAGGATAGTTGAACTATTTCAGTTGTCTTAGTGCTTATCTTGATGGGAATGTGCGTAATGGTTCTCATTGTTGTCTCATCCTTGTGGACTATTGTGTGGGATATTAGACAAACCTTTTTGTAATTATCGATTATAACGACTGTCACATCCGTTGTGGACTATTCCGCTAGATGCTAGACATATCTTCCCTTGTTCATTAGTTGTAACGATTGTCGCATCTGCTTTGGACTATTCTGTTGGATGTTGGATAGGCCTTTTTGGCTCATGTGTATCTCTTCCTAGGTTGTACTCTTACCTCTCACTTAGAGGCTCACTTTTCTCCTCCCTTTTGTAGTAAGAGAATGTAGACACAGTTGCGCTACACACTCACCAGGCACACTTAGCTTGTTGTTCAAAGACACCATTAGATTACTCTCCTATGCTCACAGCTAGAGCCAAGGTAGATCTTTGAGGGTTTGACAACTAGGCCTTTATACTAGCTGGGACTCCTACACCAAATGGTGTGAGGTCTAATTGGAAATTCATATTAGGGAGATCCCCTTGGTTGATAGATTTCTAGCACCATCAACATGAAGTCAACATTGGTATATGGACTACAGATATTGATGACTCTTGAAGGTTGGTTCAAGAGGCGGAGGATAACCTCTCATTGAAGATAAATACTCCTTGACTTATGATTCCTCTTACTTTATTTTAGATTTATGGATCTGATTATTTTGTTTATTGTTGATACTTCCTGTATATATATATATATATATATTCGAGTATATAGATGTTTCTAACCTCCTTGATGAGATGTGATGAGTGGATCCTTCCTAAGGATAATTTCAAATGCAGGAAGGATGGTTAGATCTAGAAAAGTTTAAGAGGCACTATATGAAAAGATGTCAAAATGCTACAAGCAGCCTATGTCTAATGAAAAGGTGCACAGGTATTTGAATACCCCAAGGTATGCATGGTATGTTGTATTTCAGCAATAACATTGATGGCTAGGTAAGGCCTAAGGTAGGATATCTCTTTCTTAAATGGATCATACATGCATATCAAAGTGACTTGGATATATGTTTCCTATGATGAAATGATACATCTAGTGTTTATCTTTTGATCTTCTGGAATTCTATGAGGCTATCTAATGTTGACACATTGATACACTTGATGATTGGCTAACATCTATCCGTTGGATATCTTGATCCATTAAAGAAGGCTAGAACCTTGACTCTTATAGATGATACTCTTGATACTTTTCATGCATAGGTTATGTTGGATTTCATAGAGGAGGATATATAATTGACTCTTATACATGATACTACTGGTAATTCTTGTGATAAGCATGATGAAAGCATATGGAAAGAGAGATTGGAACTCTCGTAGTTTTGGTAACATTTTATTGAATGACCTTACTTGACCTTATTGATAATGAAAATAAGGGTAACCTTGATGTTAGAGGTATAACTATGAGATTGATATTCTATATCTCTTACTACATTTGGCCATGTCTTGATGGAATATGGTTAAACTGAATGCCCTAACTTGATGGATTATCTTGATAGAAACTGTTATTGTGTTCATAATCTTTGAGATATGATGTTGCATCTATCTGCTGCCTTGAGTCTAATATTTAATGAAATATTGATGTCATGATGTTGATAGCCATGCTAGTTATATGCTCATGATCTAACAAATTTTTTGTTACATGACTCCAGTAGAGACAGGTTAATGAAACGAATGAAGATGAATGAAGTAGATTCTCGATTAAAGGGAAAATATATTCTCAAGATTATTACTTATATTACTATTTTCATTTTTTGTTGTTGAAGTATGATTTATGTGCATCTAATAGTATTGATCTATAGCAAAGTCTCAGATCTGAAGCTTGTACAAAAATTAGGGTTTTTTCTCTAGACACAGGCATAGAATCGGGAGATTTCATCCCTAGATGCACGCATGTTGAGGCCCAGGTAGCGTCCAGGAAGCTAAAGATGCTCCCATGATAAATTGAAGGGATCATCTAGGGTTTTGACTATAGTTGACCAATCTTCCTAACATATCCCACCATTATAAGTTGATTTCTAAAGTTGTTGGGTTAATTGTTGATCACAGAAAAATGTAGTATTGTGCATAAAATCAGATAGTCACCTAGAAGATGTTAGTACCACAGGTGTGTTGCAGATAAAAGTAGGATTTGAAAGCAGAAAAATCTTGAATGTTTTCCATAATATGAACATGAAGAATGAACTTGTGTTTGGAGGTAATTGAGACATACATATAGATATGTCACTATATTTTAGGTTTGTGCTACAAGGGTTTGGAATGACTTGGATGATTGATATATATAAGCCATGTTTGGAACATTGACATGATGCTTGAAAATGACTTAGAACTTTGAATTGATGATTGAGAAATGTTTTGGAATATAGATCTCTGTACAAATTTGGATTTGACGAGATGATTGTTGATTCTCCTTGACGTCAATGTTATGTGGGCATGGTACCCTTCAATAACTTATGCGGGTATTTAGAAAAATGGTTTTATATTGACCTCCTTGTTCCTAGCACAATGGTTGAGGTATTGATAAGTTGTGATTCAACATGAAAATGGAACTTGCTTGACTCATCCTTGGTATATGCATTTGCACCTAGTGACAAAAATGACTTATGATTATGAGAATGACTTGATGAAGTTTTGGATTGATATTGCATGGTTGACTACAACTTATTGGAAAAATAATAAATGAAGTCAATAATTGATATGAGCTATTCTTGTCACCAAATTGAAAGAATTGATATTGCGATATAGATAAATTTGATAATAGTTTTGATCTGGCCTCTAAAGTTTGATGAGCTCACTTTGTTTATGTGATGGTACAACATTGATTTATGTAAGGTTGATTATGTTGGCTTAAAAAGGCATTATGCTTGAGAGCATTGCATGAAGAAAGCTCTGATGAGGCTCATCAATGGGTAAATTATATGGACCTTAATTCCACTCTCCAACTTACTAAAATAAAATTTTCTCACATTTCTTTACATGTTATGTTATATTTTTCCTAATGAGAACAGTAAAGATGAGATGTCATGTCTTGTGGTCTAATGTGAATTGATTGCAGGTTTTGGAGCAGATTTTGGCTAACTGAATTGCAGGAACTTGAAGCAGACAAGAAAGAGAGATTTTTGGATATTGTATCTCCCTCCTTAACTCCTCACTCACTTGAATACTCGTCCACCATATCTCATCAACTCGGAGTTACAAGCAATCAAGCCATTGAGATCATTGGAAACCAAGCCAGTGATAGTTGAAGACTAGTTGATCTCCAGTTTGGGAGCCAAGCCTCCCTAAATTTAAGGAAGTTTTTGGTAGCTTCAGTTGTATAAATAAGAGGGCCTAGAGCCTCATTAGGATTCAAAATTGTTTGTTGTAGCCAAGAGGCATATTCGAGCTAAGACATTGTGATTGATGACTCTTGTTTATTTTTTATATTTTAATGAAAATGAGAAGAAATCCCTTGATCCAACACTGAGTTGACTTAGAGGGTTGAATCTCTTGGGTTAGGGCCCAACCCTAGTAGTATAGGTTCCTATTTTTGTACATGTATTCTTAGATTACATTCATAGTTAGCTATTGAAATTATTTTGGTTTTATTAATTTGCAAGTATTTAGATGATCAATTAGTTTACTTGCATTTATGGATAGTTAGATCAGTGATATCATAGTGATAGAAGACAATCTAGAAAAGTTGGTGATAGTGGATTTCACCTCATCTCCCTTATGGGATCATGACTTGAAGGTTCCATTCATATAGCCCAAAAAACTAGATTTCTTATTTTGTTGCATAATCTAGGTTTTCTTAATGAGTAGGTCATTGTCTTTGAGTTTCTTAGGATGAGTTACAGTTGTCATTATTGATCTCTTAATTTTCGCATTGGTTTCAAGGCACTTCCATTCATGAACTTAGTCACTAGATGGTAATAACCCTCTTTTCTTCCATGTAATAAATTTTTCCCATGTGTAGATGAATTTGTGCATAACTGAAGACAATAATGCATGTTGTTGTAGGAGCTTCTATATTTTAGGGAGACCTCTATCATTTTCCTCATCCAAGCCTTATCCACCCAAGTTGTCAAAGTCCATTAAACCCTAAATCTGAATTCTTCTTTTGTAAGCAAAATTTCCATTTCCCTTGAGTAAATCCAACAATATTGAAGCATTTGATTGAGCCCTGGATAGTGTTCACCTCCTCCATGCATTATTCCTACATTATATACCTTTCCCACACTTCATTCCACCTTCCCTAACACCTCATAGCTTTTGACCAGTTACCTGTAGTAAAACAGGGTATCTTGTAGTAGAACTAGGACATCCTATAGTAGTACTACAAGAAACCTTGTAACAACCTATTTTGAGCCCGATTTTAGAAAAAAAATCATTTAAGCTTGGGTTAGGTCTCCACTTGGCTTCGATACCTTTAAGATCAGTCCAGACCTCCTCTTCCATACATGTCTCCCCTACCAAAGAACAAATGAAGATTATCATTTGCATTCATATAATGAAAACATAAAAAAAAAATGGAAGAAGAGGAAGAAGATATTTTTCCACAATTGCTAAATTAGCACATGCATGCAGTAGTTATAATACTCCCTAGATCAGATTCCATGTCAGTTAGTTTAAATCATCACATGTTATAAATAAGGTTAATCTAGGTTTATTTTGAAAGAAAAATGTGCCAATGAGTAGCTAAAGGATTTCATGTCATTTTACAAGCATCTTCCAATTCAGTCTTTCATTCCTTAAAGTAGGCAACATTCATTTTATTTCACTAAGGATAATTTTCCCTTCTCCATTTGGTAGTCATACTTCTTCTTGTCAATAGAAGACAAGTTTGAGAAACCCTAGTAGTCTATCGCCCCAGTTGAAAAGTGACAAGCGTAGACCATTACATCTATTTGTGTATACAACATTGTCACCTCCAAGTTTGTACGAACCCCAGGTTGATGAAGTAAAGTTGGTATCCCCGGGAGTTTCAAAATTCTTGTTGCAATACTGGCACTTATCACATTTTGGCAACGTTGTAAGGGAGGTATCTGAGTAGATGTGATTTCTGCTTTTTTTCTTTCTTTATTTCTTTCTCACTCTATAACTAGTTCCATTAAATAGACAATTGCAATCTAGTTTTGTTCAATAGACAATTGCAATCTAGTTTTTCTTTCTTTCCAATTCTACAATTAGTTCCATTCAACAAGTAGTTTCAATTTGGTTTTTCTTTCTTTCCATTTTACAAATTCTAAAAAAAAACCTAAAGAAAAAAGAAAACTCCTTTCATTCCTTGTAGGAGTGGAGACAATTTAGGGAATATTTTTCCAAATACCCCCACCACATCAAACAACCAACCTTCCCTCTTCTTCGATGGCTGTGAGCTAGAGGACCCATTAGGCAAACAACCAGATATTTTTTAAGATCCTACCAAGGAAGAAGAAGAGACCATTCCACCAACTTACACCATGGTTGAAAATAGAAATGGGCTTGGAGACAGAGAAGGAGTTGAGAATAGAGCTGAGAGTGCTTTTCCCATCAGAGAAACTAATGGGGATGCTAGAATGAAAAACATAAGCCCCTCAAATCTTCCTCACTTCCATGGCCTAACCTTAGAAGACCCGAACACTTTTTTGTTTGAGTTTGTTGTCATATGCAGAAATTATGTTTACACCTCTGATGATCTGAAGTTGAAATTGTTCACATCCACTCTCAAAGATGCAGCCTTACACTGGTTCATGGGTTTACTTGGGGAGAACATCACCACCTGGGCTCAGATGCAACAAGCCTTCAACAATAAGTATAGGGACTACTGTAGGTCCAAATATACCAAAGAGGAAGTTTTTAGAATGACCTTGGGACATGATGAATCTTTAGAGGATTATGAGGAAAGATTCCAACTCAGCTACAAAAGGGCCAGGTGCACCCTTGATCCTCAATTTCTTAAGCCAGTCCTTCTTAGGGGGTTTAGGGAATATCTCCTAGAAACCCTAAACTTGTTGTCAGGAGGGGACATCTATTAGTTACCCTCTGATGATATCAAGAAAGTTTTAAGGAATCACTCTATGGCAGCTAGAAAGAAGGGGAGGGCTATTAAATCTTTGGCCGGTTCATCCTCCTCCAACACATCCATAAAAAGTGAAATTGGTAACATGTTGGAAGGAATAATTTACGAGTGAAATGTTGCATACCCTTGCTCTGCAAATGGACACCATGTAGATCAAGAGGAATCATGAGGAAGTAAAGAGATCCTTAACTATCTTTTTCCCTAGATGCACCAAGAGGCGCCCTAGGAACGAATGTCCATTATATCTTATAAAGATCTTCTCAGTCTGTGAGGAAAACCACTCCACAGACAAGTACCCTTCTATGCCTGGATTAAAAGTTGTATATCAAGGGACTGAAGGGGTGACTGAAAAACTCTGCTACATCAACCAAAGGAAGCGTCAAGGACCTCAACCATACTAGAAAGGCATGCAAGGGTCATCCTATTAATATTACAACCCTAATTGGAATACATCCATTCCCCCTTGGTTCCCTCTTGCTCATTCTTCATGGTCCACACCTTCTCCCTAGTATTTTCCACCCCAATACCATTCCCAACCTGCCAACTAACCATTTCAGCCATATGCTCCTCCACAACCTCAGTGGAATGCACCATTCCAAGGGTGGAGGCCCCCATACAACTAAGCTCCAACTTTACTGCCTCCACCTCCATCTCAACCACAACTCCTACACCGTGCTCCACCTAAACAACATTCGATGCCTACCCAACCAAATCCGAACCCGAACGACAGACAGGCACAACAGGTCTATAGTGGAGAAACATCCTACCCTGCCTATGTTGTGGAAATTCAAGAAATTAACCTTAGGTCTGGAAGAGGTCTTCTGGATAATGAACCTCCATCTCCACCTGAGGAGTGTGAAGAGTAAAAGGAGGAAAGTTTCCCTCAAGAAAATCCACCTCCTTTTCCTGAGAGATTAACCCATCCTATCCAATAAACCCCAAAAGAGATTGAACTTTTGGGTGAGATGAAAAATTTGTGTCCTAAAATCTCGCTTCTCCAAGCTATCAAAGAAGTCCCCATCTACAAAAAATTAATCAAGGATAAGCGTTTCAAACATCTGGGAAGGCGAAGGAAAGTCACCCCTACCATTAATGTCATTGGACAACTATCTAACTTAATGCAGGGGTGGGTGATTTTCCAAAGTATCTAGATCCTAGAGGTCCTGTATTAGATGTACACATTGATGGTACCATTTTCGCCCATACCTTGATCGATATTGTGGTTTCCATCAATGTGATGACTAAGGAGACTATGCTTAAACTAATTCTCTAGGGATCATTAAGAAAGACCACAACATCATTGCATCTTGCGGATAGGTCCACAGTAGCTCTTGAGGAATTTATCTAGGATGTGATGGTCTCCATTGATTCTTGGGAATACCTTGTTGACTTCTTAGTTCTCCAACCTAAGACCAAGTTCAATGGTTATCATCTCATCCTTGAGAGACCATGTTTATCCACTTTTGATGCTTACATAAGTTGCAGGGATGGGAATATGACCATTAAAAATGGGCACCTATAGAAATTGGTCTTGTACCCTCCTTCTCAACCATCTCTAGAGCATGACTTACCTTTATGGTTAGAAGAGGAGGAATAAGATGAAGTCTACTCTTCCTCATTCTGTACCCTAGATACTACTATAGGAGGGGGGCAACCTGATGAAGATGACCTGATTGAGCAAATCCTCTTGAATCAACCCCCCAACCATGTCCCTTGAGGAGTTAATGAAGGACGCCAAAGATAACCCTTGGACTGATCTCTTCTTAGCTGACTCAATCCCTACTCATGTCAAGTTAATAGAATTTGGCCCAAAAATAGCATTGAAAATCAACCCCTCTCTCTTTGTACATCAGGAATAGGAGTTATGTGACATGGTAAGAAAGCATTTTGATGCCTTTGCCTGGAGTTACAAGGAAATGAAGGGAGTGTACCATGCATTGTGTACTCAACTCATTTACATCAAGGAAGGCTACAAGCCAGTCCATTAACCTCAGAGGAGAATGAACCTAGCCCTCAAGGATATAGTCAAAGAAGAATTGCAGAAGTTGTTGGATGTAGGGTTCATTTACTCCATCTCAGATAGTGACCAGGTGTCTTATCTAGTTTTGGTTCTAAATAAAAATGGAAAGTGGAGGATCTGTGTGGATTACTGAGAGCTAAACAAAGCCACAAAAAAAGACCATTTCCCTCTACCTTGCATTGACCAAGTATTATATGGTCTGGCAGGAAATAAGTTCTTCTATTTCTTGGATGAATTCAGTGGTTACAATCAAATCTAGATCAGCCCAAAGGACCAGGATAAAACCACATTCACCTATCCCTAGGGTACTTTTGCTTATAGGATCCTTCCTTTTGGTTTAGGCAATGCCCCTGGCACTTTCTAGAGGGTAGTCCTGAGCATCTTTGTAGAGGTAGTCCATGATTTTGAGGAAATTTATATGGATGATTTCACCCCCTATGGGTGTGATTTCTTGGAGGCTCTCTCTAACTTGGGAAAGGTATTAAACAAATGCATTAAAATGAACTCATCCCTTAGTCCCGAGCATTATGGTTTCTTAATGATTACAAGGACTATTCTAGGGCACTCAATATCCCAGGAAGGACTGCAAGTAGATCCAAATAAGTTAGCTATCATAAAGAGGGTACCTACTCCTCAAAAGAAGAGGGATGCCAAAAATTTCTTAGGCTTAGCTGGATACTATAGAAGATTCATAAAAGACTTCAAAAAAGGTAGCCTTGCCTTTTTTTGGACTATTGGTGAAGGACTCTGGTGGGCTCCAGTATTGCAACAATAATGCTGCAACTCATGGGACTCCCTTCTTTACTTTATATCAACCCAGTAGTTCGTAACAAACTTGGAAGTGAAGTGATGGTGCTATATGCACAAGTACTAGCTCTTGCTGTAGTTGTCACTTGGTCAGCTGGCACAAGTCTGCTAGGGGCTTAAGCCAACTTCTATGAGATCTGAGAAGAAGCTTTTTAACTAATGGACGAAAGCTAACTCAAGGGAAGCTAATCTACTTGCAGAAAGAAACTGAAATGCTGAAAGGAAATGCAAACCCTAGCAAACCCTAATTTTACCAGCTAGCCTGACTGATGCGAAACAGAGGATGCAAGCTACTGAAAGAGATGCCATTACTTCTAGGGAGGTAAAATACATGTGTCTAAACTACTTCTATCTAAAGAAAACATCTTTTTGTATTTTTGATTAAGTTGTCAGATTTATCGTGCATGTGCTTTCACTGTTTTTGACTGTGCAGAGGTGGATCAGTGAGAGAAAATGCTTGCAGGAGGTTGGTAAGGTTCAGAGAGGGACTAAGGGGTCCCTAGCACCCTTCCTGAGAGTTTCACAGAGTTTGGCTTTCAAGAAACCACTTTCGTGAGCTTCTACAGGAAGTCTGCAGGGGTTCTACAGGATGTTCTAGAATTTCTACAGGATGTCTGTAATTTTCTACAGGATGTTCAGAAATGGAATTTTGGAGAATTGATGGAGGGAAAAAGGTGGAGGAATGAGTATGGAGGTGAGATAGGGGTATGAGGAGGTTCAAGACTTGGTGGACGGAGTTGAGGAGTGGCACGGATGGTTATATTTGTTTAAGGAGGGATGAACGATGTTGCACAAAAAGATGAGAATCATGGCAAAGTAAGCGAATGAGGTAAGTGTAAGGTAAGGGTTCTAAGTGGAGGATGGAGCCGGTGGAGTTGATGGAGTATGAGCAGATAAAGATGGATAACAGGTGCTCTACAAGTTGTTTTTCAAACTAGACAACCAAACACTTGGAAAATCAAAGACCTAGTTACGTTAGTCTATTCTGACCTAGATAACATCAGAGAAATGGAACAGAAGTTTAATTGCAATGGAATCAGATGAAATAACTATGCAACTAAGCAATCATCACCCTAAGCGTGCAATCAAAACTGATATCAAGTTCGGCAACTAAGAATCCAACACAACTATTTGCATGGTGAAGCAAAGACAATGTTTTTGTTGGCAGCAATGTCACCTTTGTCCCAGCTCACGATCCCACTGAGGGAGAGGTGAGATCAGAGGTGCTTGATGGCCTTTTTCTGGAGATCTCCCCTGTTACTAATCTATCAACTAAATCTGAACATAAAAAGCTTATCTAATCATCAACCATGACCTATATAACTAGCAAGATGTTGATCTACTTAACAGAAATTAATTTGCAAAGACATAAAAACAAATAACAGTACATGAAGGAAGCCTTGGCGCTTGGGTTGGGCCCAACCCCAAGAGCTGTAGGCTCCTAAAGAAACTCAGAACTGGTTCCAAACAAAGTTGCTTTCCATTACTCAAAAATAGCCATGTTCATAAGAAAGTTATACAACAACAGCTATGAAAATGAGCTGAGAAAATAGCAGCACCCTAGTGCAAAATAACAACAATCCAAAAAGTAAACTACGAAGGCTGAAAGCCTTCCTATTTATGCCTATGAGGGGCCTCAGCAGCCCTCCTTAACTCAAGGGGCTCAATTGCTCCAACTGCCAGTAAACAGTCACTTTTCACCAAGCTGCTCGACTGCCTTTAGGATTCGTTTTGGTGGCCTGCTGAGCTCCGAGTTGAGGGTGGAGATTTCGAGGAAGGGACATTTAATGCAAGAGACATCCTCCCTATGAATCCTCACCCTTGTTCCTTCATGCTTGGTTTTCATCTAGCTCATAATTGGTTGGCTTTGTTCCAAAATTTGTCCAAAAACCTGAAATAACCACGTATTAGCCTTCTTGGTAAAGTGACCACCCTCATTCGTTCAATTAACATAAACATACTCAAAAAACATGCATAAACTATGAAAAATGGTGGATTGATCAAGAAAAATTAGGCAAAATGAGCTCAATAAGTTACCCAATTTCGAGGCTCATCAGGCTCCAACTTTTTAGGGTTAGAAAGTTGCCAAGAGGACCTAGTAACCCTAAAGGATGAGTTGACTACTGCACCTATACTTCGAGGCCCAAATTGGGCTCTTCTTTTTCACATACATGTTGATGCCTCTCACAAAGTTATTAGAGTATCTATGGGCTAGATAGATGATGGTCTATCTTATGCCATTTACTTCATCAACAAAAATTTGTCCAAAGCTGAGTTGAACTACATAATGACTAAAAAGGAATTCCTATTTGTTGTCCATTCCTTGAATAAATTTAGACATTACATTACTTGTTACCAGAGCTTTGTACATACCAACTATGCTTCCATTAAATATTTGATGAAAAAAAATGATGTGAATGCATGAATGATTAAATGGTTACTTTTGTTACAACAACTTAATTTAACTACTATTGATAAGTTTGGCAGAGAAAATGTAGTTGCATATTTTTTGTCCAGATTGACTTTGCCTACAGGTAAGGAAGGAATGGTCAATGACCAGCTACCAGATGAGCATTTATTCACCATTTCATTTCTCTCTTTGTGGTTTTCTGACATAGCCAACTACTTAGTAGCTGCACAGTTCCCTCCAAATCTGTCCTCACTTGGATTAGGCACAATCTCTTCAAGTTGGACCCAAATCAAATTCTGAGAAGATGTTTTAAGGAGGAGGAATTTTTGACATCCTTTTGGCCTGTCATGATGGGCCTTATGGAGGTCACTTTGTAGCCAAAAGGATATCCTTCAAGGTAGTACAAGCTAGCTATTACTGGCCCAGTCTCCACTAGGATGTAAGAAGGTATACCAGCTAGTGTGATTAGTTCCAATGAATGGGGAAACCTACTCCTAGGGATGAAATTCCTTTGCAACCTCAAGTGACTTTTGAGCCATTTGAGAAGTGTGGCATGGATTTCATTGGGCCCATTGATCCTCCATTAGGACAGAAAAAGTGCATCATTGTGTGCACTAACTACTTAACAAAGTGGGTTGAAACCAAAGCTATCAAGGTAGCCATAAAAGAGAAAGTGGTTCAGTTCTTAAGGGAGAATGTGTTTTACAAGTTTTGATACCCTAGAGAGCTAGTCACTGATCAGGGCACTCAATTCACCTCACAATGATTGAAAATATGTTAAGTCAGCATAAGATCAAGCACAGGAAGTGCACTCTTTACCACCCTCAGGCAATTGGACAAGTAGAAGTCACAAACAGAGCATTGGAAAGCATTCTGACAAAAGTGGTTAGCAGTAGTATGAAGGATTGGGTTGGTAGAATAGTGGAGGCCACTTGGGCCTACAATAAAACTTGGAAGACAACCACTGGCTTCACCCCTTATGATTTGGTCTATGGGAAGAAGGCTCTGCTCTCTATTGAGTTTAAGTATAACATTTTAAGGATAAAAGCACAATTGGATCTAGATGTTACAAGGGCACAATAAGAGAGGTTGCTCCAACTAAATGGGTTAGATGAATTCAGGATGCAAGCCCTCTTACACATAGAGGTGACTCAAGTAAAAAGAAAGGTCTGGCATGACAAAAATATCTAAGACAAACTATTTCAAGAAGGCGATTGGGCTCTGTTGTATGAATCCAGGTTCAAATATTTCAAAGGAAAGCTAATGAAAAAATGGCTGGGACCATATATGATAGAAAAGTGCCATGACAACGAGGTTGTTCAAATAAGAACCATTGATGAAGAAGGTATCCCTTTGCTTGTCAATGGGTATAGGTTGAAAGTCTACAAAAATCTGTTGTCAAAGAAGGAGTTCATCAATAGCATTAATAAAGCAGTAATGGTGATTGAAGGAGTCTTGGCTTCCACCTCACCAAGTTCTTGAGGATTGTTGAGTCTTTAAAACAAAAAAAGGGGAAAAATTGAAAAATAAAATACCCTGAGTGAAAACCTCTTTTGAGGCACCCAGGGCAGGCAACTAGGATGAAAACCTCCATTGAGGCAACTTGGTTGATTTTCAAAAAAAAAAAGAGAGAGAGAAAAAGCACAAAAATAATGGTAGGGACCTACCTATCTTCTTGCAGGTTTTCAAGAAGATAATGGACACATAGATAAATGACCATGCAAGAGGTCAACAAGCCATGAAAAACCCTATTTTTTTCTTCATCCATTTCATCTCCTCCATGACCCCCATGTTCATTCATCCATACTCATCTCCAACAACAGCAAAATCCAAATTTCAGGCAATTTTGTGACTTCTTTAGGATTTCCTGTAGTTATTGTAGGAGTTTCATGTAGTACTACAAGAAGTTCTAAAAATCTACACGAAAGGCATTCCGATTGAAAAATTATGATGCAAGGCTATTTTAGATTTTTTTAAAAAAGATGCCAGTGATTTCACCACATCTCAGCCAACACCCTTCATGGCCATGTCACCCTTTGTGTCCATAAAAAAACAAACTACTTAGAAAAAAAATGAAATGACAAAAAAAGAGAAGAAAAACTATCAAAAGGGCATACCACTAGTAGCCTATCTCACCTACCACTCCATGGC